>JAYKAV010000389.1:1345-62371 GCA_035582835.1 Phoebastria nigripes | reverse complement strand
GCACAGCAAAACAAAGCCTCAAACTGGGAATCAAAACTGACTTCAGCTCCTGGCTTTGTCACTGACTGTTGTGAACTTGGACTCTTTCCACTTCCAAGTTTCAAGTTTTCTCATTGGTAGGGTAGGAATAGTCCTCACTGCCCTAACACGGTACTTTAGTCCCTCAGACAAAAACATGCCTAAGATTAGTATTAAAGTATAATCTATTATTATTCTTTTATTTAAAGATATTTTCCTCTTTAAAAAGCCGAATACAAATCAAAATGACTCATTGTATGTTCTTTAAAAATTCACTTTAAATATACTAGCATCCCCTTTGACTCTTGAATATCTGAGAAGACCTGCAACTGAATTTTATTTCAGTCCTACTTCCTGCCCTCAGCCAGCTTCCTGTGACTTGAGGGCACCCAAGCTTTACATACAAAAGTTCATAAAACTTGTTTGGTTTTTTTTTTTTTTTAAATTTCATCAGACCATCAACCCACCCACTCTCGCCACTTCTGGAAGTTACTCCCCTTTCTCTGCCCCCACCCACAGCCACAGAAGAGAAGTTGATATGGACAAAACCAGAACAGAGGCAGAGGTAAAAATATGAATTTTAGTTCAGATCATTTAGTGTATTTACAATAGAAAGTTTCTCTCTGGTCAAGGGATGAGAGACTAAAAAAAAAAATCCACGTTACAAGTGTGTGGACAACCTGCACCTGATGCAGGCTAATTGATTTTTGCTACTTCTGCTTCACCCAGGGTAATACCCATAAGAAAGCGATGGTGAGAGCCTGGAGATGGTACCGAATGTCTCTTACACCCAAGTAGCAATCACAGAATGCAGTCCAGGAAGTAGTGTGAAGTTATTCAACAGTTGCTAAAAAAAATACATATATATATGTACACATACACAGTCCCATTTGCAGTTAGATCAGATTCAGCGAATCAGAGATAGATAAGCAGGTAGACACAAGCCTACCGACCTGTATGCAAGAACAGATTTGCAGAGGCGCTCACGCTACTAGGTACATGGGTACCTTCTCACCCAGACAGATGCACGCATTCCTTTCCCCGCTGCACTTGGACAAACACACAGGCAGGTGTTTTGTTAATGCTATCTTACATGGTTTCTAGGTACAGAAAAAAAAATTGGGAAAAAAGCACCAACCCTCTCATCTGACTCACRGGCTCGAGATCCTTATTCCTCTTGAACCTGACGGAAATGGGGGTGTGGAAAGGATAATGTCCTCCCGTTTCTCACAGAGCCACCATTTCTGAATCTCCGTGACTCTTTTGCCACAGCGATAACTAGTTGATACCGAAAGGGGGCAATCCTCTCCTGCTCCCAGAAACAGGCACGTCCTCCCACCACTTCCCTTGAGTCAGATCTAGCAATCAAAGGGCTGCAATGTGAGCCAGTCCAATTGTCTGATCTTGCAGAAAAACAGATCTGCAAAAAGTGAGCGAGTACTTTACCATCTGAACAGCCAGCTTAACCAAGTTACCCTACAAGTTTACCCACCACATAGTGGGTGGAGCACTTGTTTCAGCAACAACTTGTCTGTAGAGTAGCTGATCTATCAAGTCACTCTGAGCTCCTGTTTTCGTCTTGGTCAGAGTCCACACACCACTTCCTTTATGAGGTGCTTTCCCTCCTTGGGAAAGGAGTTGTTGCAGAGGCCTGTCTTGGTTTAAAGATGCTGAACTACACGGTGGTTGAGAAGCAAACCTCAGCCCTCCTCCAGCATCATCTGCTGCTGTCTCCAACAAACCCAGTTAAGGAGTGTTAGAAAGATAGGGAGGTATGTGAAAAGGAAGACAGGAAAGGAAGGGAGTTATGATCCTTTCTTAACAGCCATAGCGAGGGCAACTAAAGCAGAAATAGATTAAAGATGGCTGTGGAGGCTGCAAGGTTGCGGAGTGTTCTGGTTTAGCAAAGCCTCTTGAATAGCTTCACTGCAGCCACTCAGCTCCATCTGGTTGAGAACACAGCTGATATGCTCCACAGTTGCAGCATGGCCCATCTGCAGTTTCCACAGTCTAAGCATTTCATACTGGGCATCTCGTAAACGCCGATGCTCCATCTCAATTCGCTCTAGATCATAGTCACTCAGACCCAGACGCCTCACAAACTCTTTCCACCGAGATGGCGGTACATGATCCACCACAGTGTAGAGAATAGCAGGGTCTGTGAAAAGAGAAGAAATAAAGTGTGAGAACCAGGATTCTGCAGCCTCAAGGAGAAAGTGAATAATCCAGCTCTGGATAGTGCCTTGGGATCATGCATTGCCCCCTCCTGTTCAGGTCTTCTACAGAGTAGTCACACAGACTTGTGTGATGTCCAGACTTGCTCTTATCCCTAAAAACGCAATGGGAATGCTTCCATATGCTCTTGTGTAAGGTTATGAGCACAGCTGAGCACACGTGCTTAGGGCCTTGCTGCCACACATTCCTATAAAAGAATGCTCTGGGTCACCATCCCAGAGGCATTAAGACTGATAGCATGTCACCACATATGACAATTCATTTTGCTGGTGGGGAAAAGGGACAACAGAAAGGCCTCGCGTAAATGTTTAGCATATACAGGCTCACAGACTSTGGGCACGCTTCTGCCTTTGTACTGTGCCATGCATGAAGTATACACACAGGTCATGTACACCGGGTAAGGTCTGTCCAACATCCTCCTAGCCGCATCTGCATAACCAGGTTCTTGTTTGCCTGGGGAAGGAGGGAAGGATGGGGGAGTTTCACTTACTGTCTGGAAGCTGTGTCTTCCTGGCAGGTCTGACACAGTCTGGTAACTCATGTGAACTTTGCGGCAGAGGTGGAGGTGGTGGTGTTGCATTCACTGACAATTCTGTTTCCTTCTGGGACTCAGGAATAAGGATGGAAATTTCACTTCTTTTTACCTCAGCCTGAAAGACACATTTTCTTAGTCCAGAATCACCCGCAGCAGCACAATATACGTCTCTCCTGCAAGGAACCACTAGCTTTATATACTAAAATTTATCCAAGATAGGTGGGGAGCAGGTGCTGAGGTTTTAATTCTTCCTGTATGCCTTGTTTGAGCAGAAGGCACCAAACATTTCTTTCCAGCAGAACCCAAGGAGTTTGACTCTTTTGGCATCAAAAAACAAGAGTCTGGAAAAAATATTTCTTTACAAAATCAGGTAAGGCTGGGACCTGAAATCACCACCATTCTAGAAGCTCCATATGCCACCTTTCCCATCAGCCTTCTCTGTAAGGCTGTGAAAACCCCACCTCAACTACTGCTTGGGCCCTCTTAACTGCAGAACAACATTGGACCTGAGAGAACACTGTGAAGCAGCACTGAGAGGCTTGTGGGGTCAAGATCTGAAGTGAAGTAAAATTAGTTAAATCCTCCAAGCTTGGGGTATATAGGGAGAAAAAGGGATTCAGGACCAGCTATCTGAAAAAAATGCATCCAGGAAGAAAAGAGCAAAAAGCCAGGAGTTTGAAAAGCATCCTCTAGAAGAAGGGAAGTAAAATGTTAATGGCTCCACCCTCTACAGGAAAAGACTTCTGAATTAAACAGCCCTATTACTCAACTCATTTGAAAATACAAGGCCTGAAAACAGCCCATGGGGAAAAATGTTACTCTGGATCCCAGGCTAACATAGTTGAAAGTGGAAGGAAAGCTCATCGTCTTGCTCACCTCAGATACTGGCTCCTTGGTTGTCTGCGGCAAAGAAACTTTAAAGAAAAAAAAAAGAAAGAAGGAGGCAGAAATTATTTTCACTTCCTCTTGTCCCAGAGAAAAGAGGAAAGTAGCTATTCACAATCCTGCCCTCAAAAAGGTTTTATAGCAAAATGCACATGTCCCAGCAATGAGCTCACATGCACTTCCAGTCACAGCTATGGGCATGGATGCAGAGTTGTAAGAACTGCACCAATAAGCTTAGCTATAGAGTTCTCGTGTTCCTCTGGCCTTGCAGCAAAGCAGCGTAACGGAATCCCACTTTTTCCCCTCACACATATGCGCATACACAAACACACAGAGAATTATGTCTATCCCAATTAATATCACTGCATATGCTGCTGTACTCACCACAGGAGTAGAAAGACGATGCTATCCCATTTTCCTGGACCAGCTTCACTACTTTATTTACAATGTAGAAGACAGAGATAACTCCAAATATTGCAACGATGATGCCAAGGACGAGGCTCCCATCTGGATAAAAGGGAGAGGGCAAATGAGTGAGTGACTGAGAAAGGAAGAGGTAAGCGCTAGAGGAAGAACAGCAAGTGAAGACATGCAAATGGTAGGGAGAAAATAATGGTTTGAGAGAGTGGAGAAAATAATACTTTACAAAAGGCATTAACAGAACAAAAGCCCACACTGAAAAGATTCCACTGTCCCTCAGTTCCCCCAGTACTCACTCAGCCCAGATGAAGTTGGTGAGGTAGTCACTGGACTATGACACTGCAAGCATTCTTCTCCAATGCAGCTGAAAGGGCAAATCAGAGAGGTGAGCGTGCATGAAATGAAACACCAGCCATTTGCAACAATCCTAAGTAACAGACAAGTCAAGATGAGCCTGCAAAGCAGAGCAATGCAGTGTGGCTAGTGACTTTGGCTTCTTAGTGGGCTGATGCCTACACAGAGAAGACCGGGGGTGGCAGAGGGGAAGACCCAATTGCCCCAGAAAGGTAGAATGATGTAAAGTTATGTCAAGAGGGACAGAGCCTTGAGAAAAATTTCCTCCCCCTGTGGGGCTTGTGTCTGCTGTCTCTCCTACTCAGTGGAGGGGCATACAGAGAAAAAAAGCTCACCTGTTGCAATGCTTGCAAACATTACTAAGTGTCAGGAAGAATCGAGGCTTACACCTGCAAATTGTGTCTCTGTTCTTTGAACCTGTAGAGAAAGGAAGAAACCATTGCCATAATCTAGACAGAGAAGAAAACAAAAAAGAGAAAAATCCACTTCAAGATGGGTGGGAGATTATCCCTCTCTGAGCCTGGAGAACTGCTACTGAAGAAGAGAAAGAGGATTTGGTCTGTGTCTGAGAACAAGGTTGGGGGAGGATAAAAATAATAAAAAATATGGGTACCACTGTCCTGGTAGGTCAGGAACCTCTGCAGAGGCTTGGAAAGGGACTAAAATTACAGTGCATCTGAAATTGGTCTAATAGATAATGACAGTTCCAGTGCAAAAGCAGAGAAAGTCACTCAAGTTCAAGTGTGACAGGAAGGGGAAATCAGATTAGTCAGGCAAAGATGAGGGAGAAGTGGTCCCTGAGCAGCTGGGACTGGTGAGGAAGTCAGTTCAGGGCAGGGAGAAATCACTTCAAGCCATGGGACACATATCCACTCTTGTGATCTGCTATGCTGTGAGTAGAAGTGGTAAGAAATGAAAGAGCTATTGCTTCTGAGCAAGTCACAGTATAGAGACTGAGTAAAACAGGTGTGGGGAGGAGCAGACAAGAACAGTGATAGAAGGACATGAAGTTGCACGAGGGGAGGGAAAAAGGTACTAGCACAAGCAGCGTGCATTCTGTGGTGAGCAAGGGACAGGACTAAAACAGTTCTACATCAGTCAAGAGGGAAGGAACTTGCTCAAGGGCAGCGTACGATGATGACGCTTGAGGATAGGTATAAGCATCAAAACTCTGACAGAGAAAGGTTACCGAGCACCAGGGGGAACACATTCACCAGTGAAACAGCAAACCTCACGCTAGGCAGGGTAAGAGATGGGAAAGGGATCAGGAGAAGCAGAATTCACAAAGAAGAGGGTATAGATTTAGGACAACAAGGTAAGGAACATTTAAGGGACATGAACAGAATTAGACTACAGCACAAAGTGGAGGGCGGCAAGCAGTATTTGGTTAAGATCTCTGATTCCTGGCTGGAGATGAGGCAGCTTGAGACAGCTAACATGGGTACTTCTCCCAGACACATGCACCATCCCCAGGTCACGCCCAATGCCACTGGGTACAGTTCAGCATTACCTGAGCAGCTCTTTAGTTTAAAACACTGCACAGTACACTGTGGTGGTCAGCAACCAACTGACAAGCAGTTCGGCTGGGCACTGGGACCAGCGGTATTTTCAGCCATTGTACTCCACGTAGTTCCAGCAGTTGGTGAGGGAAATGCAATGAGCATCAGGAGAAATATCCACACAAAGACAAAAAAGGAAGCTAAGGGGGAAGTCTGCTCTAGAGCATAAAGACCTTGCTTCAGTACATGCAAGGCAGACGTACCAAAATTAAGTAGAAAATACCTCCTCAACACAGCCAAAACGGAGAAATCATTCAAGGACAAAAGGAAGGCAGAAACTGTCATAGAAAACAGGGATTGATGACAAGGCAGGCAAAAAATGGCAGTCTTTCTGGGGAAAAGGGCCAGGCAAAACCAAGAGTTGTTCCAAAACTACAATCACTTCAGGGCAAGGCGCTGCAGCATGTCAGAAAGTGAAAAGAAGGATGCTAATGTCTACCCTAGTACAGTATGTCCGTACTGGAGCCATATCCATGCCATACTCACAGTTGGCAATAATCCCATTGACACACGAGCTGCAGTTCCTACACTGGAAGAGATCAGACAGGCCAATCTGATATTGATTCTTCCGACAGCCGCATACGGTGTCTTGCTTTGGGGTGCAGGGGGTCTCTACTATCTGCTGGAATTCTGAGGAAAGGAAAAGCGATTATTCCAACCTCTTCCCTCACCTTCAGCTGAGAGCACCCTTATGATGAGAGGGATTGTTATCCCCTAATCTTCCCAGAGAAAGGCCAAAAAGGCCTGCAAACTGTGTCTCAGACTGTAGTAATTTGGTAACCCTTATTCCTGCTGTCCCCAATCCCTTCCCATACACTGTCCTGCTGCCCATTCAATTGCTTACTTTTCCAAGCTTCCTCGCTCACCTTGCCATCCCCTCCAGCCCCCCCACCTGCCACTACTAACCATTTTCCTCAAGTCGTGTAGATAACTCACCTGTACGGCAATGTGTACACTGGAAGCATTTAGACATGGTGTTATCAACAGCTGTGAACGTGCCATTAGCACACGGAAGACAGACAGGTGCCTGGTCAGGCCGATCACAGTCTTTTGCCTTGTAGGTACCTGCAAGAAAAATCACTTAACAGAGCGCTGACAGGAAGGCAAACGCGTTGTCATAGGGAGGATGGGAGTCACCGATTCCTCAGAGAAACCCTGGAGTTAATGGCATAAGGATTGAGTATGCTTCCTCTCACCAGTGTGAAGGACACTGACAGCCCAAAAGAAGAGAGACAGGAGTAAGAATTTATCTGGGTAGGGATAGGTACCAAGGAAAGGGAGCACTGATGTAGCTGTAGGACAGAGACAGTTTGAGAGTGCAGGACAGGGAAATGCCTCTAAGGTGAAGGTCACTATTACTGTACTTATTTTACGTACCTGCATGGCACCTCATGCAGCAGTGGGTCTCTCTGGGATGTAGGTATTGTCCTAGTTGACACTGCACCTGCCTCTTTTCTCTCCTCAAGGGGTTAGAGGGGTCTCTTCCATCCAAAGCTACCCGATGGACTTGCAGTGTATATGGCACTGGAGCAATTTCTACAGATTCCTTCGTCAACACACAGACAAATGTTAGGATAACCTGTAAATACAGAGGGAGAGGGAGAGAGAGGGAAAGAAAGAGGGAGAGCAACAAGGTGAGAAAACAACATATCCCCTGGCAGACTGCACAGCTGACTTCAGCACTTACAATTAAATCTTTTTATACCAGTGAGTTCAATTGACTTGACTAATTCTGATATCAGGACCCTCCACTGACAAAAGTGTGGGGAGATTATTTACCAAAAAAAACCCCAACAAACCCATGCCTGTCCTCTGTGTTATTAATATGCCATACAATGGTCTCATCACAAACTGGTTGTATATAAAGCAAATACTTTTCGTGATGTGCAATTTATAGATGGAATGCCTTGAAAATGCAGCAGCTTGCAAGAAAGTTACTCAAGAGCAAAGGAATGTTTTTATTAAGGAAGGCGGTAAGACCGCCCATCTAGAAACAGTTCCAGAGAGAAGAATTCATCCAGTACTTGCAGTTCTACTGAATAAATGAACCAGATGGGAAGTTTGGAATAAGAAGGCAGAGAAGGATCTCACTGCATGTAAAGTACAGAAAAGCTTCCAAAACTCCTCCTGAGCAAGCCAGCCCTAGAAACGTGGGAAAGTTTGGTTTTCAACTTCTCCCCGACAAATGTACATTCTTCCTTTTAAACTGCAGCTGTTAACATTCAGTCTGAACTGTCTGCCACAAAAATGTGCATTTGTCTTTTTTTTTTTTTTTTTTTAATTTTTGTGAGCATCCGGGTTTTTATTTTTTCCCTACACCAGTCTAATTCCTTTAAGATTTACTTGCTATTTTTCATTTTGAGGATGACTGTTATCAAGAATTTTAACAGAAATATTAAGATTGGCATGACTGCAGTATGACTGTAAGAGAGTGTGTGTATACACACACATGGGAAGGAACAGCAGAACAAAAGGTTAAAAGAACAGCCTGTGCCCATAATGAAGGACACCATTCCCTGGACACTGCTTTCAGGACACTATTCCCAGCAGTGAAATTGAGAAATGTGTCGTTTATGTCATGGCCAAAAGGTCTGTGCCCTGGTAAGACCACAGCATAGATGACGCATCAGCAAAAGACCCTGCACCAGGAGGATGGTAACAAGATTGCAGCATATCACAAACACGATTCCTTTGCCTGTTGGCCCAACAGAAAAACAGACCCCAGGCATGTATTTCAAACATGCATTCAGACAAGGAAAAAACATACAATAACAAAAAGGAAAACAAACAAACAAACCAACAAAAACAAAAAACAAAAAAAAAAAAAAAAAAAAAAAAAAAAAAAAAAAAAAAAAAAAAAAAAAAAAAAAAAAAAAAAAAAAAAAAAAAAAAAAAAAAAAAAAAAAAAAAAAAAAAAAAAAAAAAAAAAAGAAAAAACAACACGGGGAAACAACTTGGCCCAAGATTTATGGAGCCTGAAGTCAGCAAGTTTCTACGGCAAAGGCTCATCCCATATTAGCTGACGACTCCTGAAGGGTATGATGGACTTGTCCAAAAACTAGTTTGTAGTGCCATGAAGAACACCAGCAGCGCTATGAAGACTTGACAGCCAGTGTCCCTTGTCGTCTGCGTTGCACACAAGTGATCCTGGCCACACCATCTGGACATACACGTGTTGGTGCTTCCAAGTATGTCACGGAGAGTGTGTGCCAAAGTAGTCTATGCATCAGATCGTGTGAATGCGTGAAAATCAACTCATTTTTTTGCAAATAAATACCACCCCGCCCTGCCCATACAATCTCACACTGAGTTTTACTACACTAACTTCCCTACATTGTAATGTTTTCCCAGCTTGCTTTTTTGAAAGTGGTAAGATGCCTAGCTGTACAGGCACAGCTTCAGAGTTCCATTTCTTTTTGCTTTTTCAGCTAGGAGAGTTATAGCAAAGGCAAAGTAAACCAATAAGGGTAAACCACAATGCTGATACCAATTTTGTGGTTGCAAGCTTAAGAAGGGATATGCAAAATGAGATGGCTATGACAGCCCCATGCTGTCCCGTTTCTCTCTCAAAATTAAAGCCTTGGGGGAGAAAGATACATACATGAAAGCAACTTAAAACCTCAAGAAGGATAGGACTTTGCAATTCTGACAAAGCAAAAACCCCATTTTTCAGAGAGGTCTGTCATACAAAGACATATTCAATAGATTAGATGCTAAAATGGTGAACAGGAAAAAGAGAACCACATATTTAAATAGCTATCGTTTCAGACTTAATTAGCTGACCACAGGATAAATGTGAGTACTCCAACAACAACTCAGTAAGAAATAAAACTCGTTTCAGCAGCTGATAGTCTTCAAGATTGACTGCTTGCAGGAAGACGGGTAAAAGATCATTCACACAGATGGTCTGACAGCAACAATAAAAAATCCTGATTCTCTAGCCAATCATTAATCCCCTGATATAAGAATATATACAGCCGGCCCATAAGTCAGACAAGTCAGCAATAGAAACAACAGAGGAAAGCATCAAAGATTAAGCCAAAAACACATAGAAAATTGGTCAGATACACCTTCAAAACCAAAAGAAAACAGGAAAGGTGTTTTCAGTTTTTCACATTAAGTGAAAGCGTGTCTATAAGTGTAATCAAACCAGAGTTAACACATTATTACTTATCAAAATCTGAGGAACAGACAGTCAGAGACCACAAGTGACTCACAAACCAATGACTCGGCCTTCCAGAAAAATCATTCACATGGCAGGAAAAAAAAAAAAAACACACCACCATCTTAAGCAGCTCCCCAAGCCGTTCAGCAGTATACTGATTTATACCAATGACAGACTTCATAAAATTCAGGAAATACATGAAATTAGAATAGAATAGAATATTTCAGTTGGAAGGGACCTACAGYGATCATCTAGTCCAACTGCCTGACCACTTCGGGGCTGACCAAAAGTTAAAGCATGTTATTAAGGGCATTGTCCAAATGCCTCTTAAACGCTGACAGGCATGGGGCATCAACAAACTCTCTAGGAAGCCTGTTCCAGTGCTTGACCACCCTCTCGGTAAAATTCCAAATGTCCAGTCTGAACCTCCCCTGGCGCAGCTTTGAACCATTCCCACGCGTCCTATCGCTGGATCCCAGGGAGAAGAGATCAGCACCTCCCTCTCCCCTTCCTCTCCTCAGGGAGCTGTAGAGAGCAATGAGGTCGCCCCTCAGCCTCCTTCTCTCCAAACTAGACAAGCCCAAAGTCCTTAGCCGCTCCTCACAGGACATGCCTTCCGGCCCTTTCACCGGCTTTGTTGCCTTCCTCCRGATGCATTCAGGGACCTTCACATCCTCCTTAAATTGTGGGGCCCAGAACTGCACACAGCACTCAAGGTGAGGCCGCACCAACACTGAATATAGCGGGATAATCACCTCTTTTGACCGCTGGTTATGCTTTAATGCACCCCAGGATGCGGTTTGCCCTCTTGGCTGCCAGGGCACGCTGCTGACTCATATTGAGCCTGCTGTCGACCTGCACCCCCAGGTCCCTTTCTGCAGGGCTGCTCTCCAGCCCTCCTCTCCCAATTTAAACTTGTGTCCGGCATTACTCCATCCCAGGTGCAGGATCCGGCATTTGGATTTGTTAAATTTCATCCCATTAATCATTTCCCAATGCTCCCATCTATCTAGATCCCTCTGCAAGGTCTCTTGTCCCTCAAGAGAGCAACAGCACCTCCCAGTTTGGTATCGTCAGCAAACTTGCTAATGGTGCATTCGACTCCTGCATCCAGATCATTGATAAATATATTGAACAGGACTGGCCCTAGAATTGAACCCTGAGGAACACCGCTGCTGACCAGTCGCCAGCCAGATGTAGCCCCATTTACCAAGCACTGAAGCCTCAAGTCATTGGTAACAGCTCACCAAGGCAAAGTTTAGAGGTCTTCTACAACTGAAATAAGGTGATTTTCCGTCGTTAGATTTACAACGTGCTCTGATTCCACTCACCAGGAGAAAGAATGAGTACCTACTAACCAATGCTGCATAGAAAAGTGGACAGCATGTATTACCTAAGCCGAACGATAATTCAAACCACCAAACCACATCATGCACACCAGTGATTCACATCTTTAGTGAGCGGGGACTGCCCAGGAAAAAAAAAAGTCAGCAGAAACTCTAGGGTTTACTTCTGAAACTGCCTGCAGAAATAAACGAAATATGGCAGATGAAAACCAGAATGCTGCTTCCTTAAATTATTCCACCCCTCTGGGTGACAGCTACGTGCCCCGCACGTTCTCCTCACATGTGAGGCAACCTAGTTCCTTCTCATGTCTCATGCCAGCACTTACTGCCTGACACCTACAGTGAAAAAAAACACTGCACAAGCCCAAAAGCTCTTCTATGTAAAGTTTTGGCAGCTGAGACAGGAGTTAGGAGCCCCTGCACCATCTTCAACCTCAAAATATTCTTGATTTACTGCCACCACTACAATGCACACCCTTGCTGCTGCTTCTACCTCACCAGACCATGCACAGAGAACTGCAAGCTGTCATCTCTGCAGGAGTAAGTCAAAGAAAGAAAGAAAGAAAGGGCAAAGATAAAAGTGAAGAATGCAGCAAGATGCAAGAAAGATGGGGGCAAGGGGTGGAAATAAGAAGGGACATTTGAGAGCACTGTTCTCAGGCCAAGGAGAAAGAACACACAGTATCTGAAAGAGAGGGACAGCGCAGGGAAGTGCAGCGTATCAGGGCTACCGTATTATCACCTGCCAATGTCCACAAGGCTAGGAAATACCAATTACTCAGCATGGATGCCACAGCTCTGTATCATGTGCTCTGCCCTCCCTGGGCAGAGCTGTAGCCCTGCTGCTACCTGCAAGGCTCCTCGCCCTCAGGGAGAAGGGCGGAGGAAGCAGGTACAGTGACACACAGGTATGACAGTATGATGGGAAAGAGAGGATGGAGAGGGTTGTGTTGGGAGCAAGATTCCCCTCTCCCAGAAAGCCAGCGGATGCCTAGAAGCATCCAGAGTGGACCAAGGCCGGTCACAGAAAGCAAAGTGAGTGGCAAGAAGGGGATCAGATAGGTAGGAAGCGACTCCTGCCCCCACACGCAGAGCCTTGAGACCCCATGCCTGTTCACGTGAACTAATAAGAATGCAATACTTGCTGGAGCAGACGCTCAGGTGTTAGTATTCCAAACAATTCAAATAGTATTGCCCATCACTAGGCTAATGTTTAAAATAGTTCCAAATTAATAATTTCCAGAGTTTAGATCTCCTTAATACAAAAGCATAAAGCTGAAAATTTCAAAACAAAACAATTTTATAAATCCAGATGTGCTGTTAATATCCAGAGATTAGGAGGCTTACTCCTTTTGTTGTACACACCTAACATATTCATCATGTAATAAAGTGTTTCCCCACCAACAACTTGTTCAACTGCTTCTCTCAAAAAAGACTTCCATTTTGCAAATTCCATTTTTAAACTGAAGAACTACCTGCAAATAAAAGGCATTACAAGTCATGAGAATTTCTCAAATATTTCTTAATAGAAACTTCCATTTGCTTAAGAGTTCAACATGACACACACCAATGCACAAGTAATCTACATATCAGTCATCTGTAAGCCTTTCTGATGAGTCATAAGAAATTAGCCAGTTTGGAAGTTTGGAAGAAAACAGAGATCCTGCTCAGAGTATTGAGTTACCAAAGAAATGAGCGTGCAAGATTACCCTTATGTTCTTTGACTACTTCTGCTGTTTCCAAAAGCTCTTCGAGGTTTGCATTTTTTTTAGTTTGCTATACAAAGATGCATGGGAAACCAGAACTTCTGCTTTACACATTGAGAAATGTATATTAAAGCAACATTTACAGGAAGCTTTTCTTATTGCTTACTAAAACCTGGAAAGGTCAAAACAGCTATTATTATAAATAATCATCCATTTTATGAAGATCAGATGGAGGAAATGCTGTATTTTAGGCCTTGTGTAAAACCAGGAGACATAATAGCTTTCACGCAATGAAGAAAGGTCTTAGAAATCTTAACTTTAAAAAAGCAAAACAAAACTGTGATTCATCTATAAAGATCATGAACTTCACATCATAAAATGTGTGTATGTGTACAGTACATAAAGTTAGAAGTTTTTATTTCATATTAGCAGAGATAAAGAAAAGAGTGAAAAAGTCAGTAGGTGATCACAACCATAAGAAAGTAACTTTTTAATTCTTCCTTAGAGGACACAGTGGCGAACGCTACAGCAGAGTCCCGAGTCACAGACACGCAACACCCCCGTAGTTTGCCCGCCTGTGTTCAGGGCTGACTTCAACAGCGCAGCTGCCCAGCCTCACATCAGAGCGCTGTCGGAGCAAGAGCTGCGGGAAGGCTCAGCAGGGGGCCTCCCCCTTCAATCCCGAGCTGATTTTCAGCTGGGCACATGCCCTTGGCCCCTGCCCGCGCTGTGCCGGAGCCAACCTCGCTGTGCCGCAGCCGACCTCGCGCCCCTTGTCAGTGACTCACTAGGTGAATTTTTTAAGAGTCAGGTAATTGTCATGTGCAGAGACCTATTCATTGGACCTGATATACTCCTGCTCGTTTTAATAGAGAAATGTAGCGACATTGCTTTGAGATGTGCTTTCTACTGTCAGGTTCCCAAGACCACAATATAAAGATCCGTGTTACCAAGGGTTCAAAGGAAGCGCTTGGTTATCCAGGGATGAGGACAAGATTATGGAAGAGAACACAAGATATCTGCCCCAAATAAAAACAAAGCCTCTTTGTGATGACTAAAGAAAATGGATAAGAAGGAGCTAAATGACAAAATTAGTTTTACCCCAAATAATACTGCTAATGCAGAAAATGGATTACTTAATAAAAAGTAAGGGAAAGGCATCCAAACTGACAATACTGATTATTTGTGAGAACTTAAATTGAACGTAATTGAAATTGGCACAGACCCAGATATCAACATGTTCCATTTGGGTAGAAGTGGACAGTCATCAAAAATAGAAATTAAAATTAGACTAATAAGCGGATAAAAAAGTTGAACGAACCTGGTTGGACAAAGCAATCAGAAATGCTATCAAATGCTATGACTTATTAGGAAAAGATTTGAGGACAAAACGGAAAGTGTTGTTCTGCCAATGTATAAATCCATATGGTTTGAATCCAGACTGTAGTTCTGGTCCCCAATCCTGAGAACATAAATTAACCCAGATATGATACAGAGAAAGGTAACAAGGATGATCAGTGGTACAGACTGGCTGCCATAAGGGGAATGATTAAAAATACTGGTCTGTAAAAGAGACAACTGAGCAGAGGATACTATAGCAGGCTCTAAAGTCATGAATACCATGGAGAAGGTAAACTGGGATGGCTGTTCTCCATCTCTCCCAAAGCAAGACCTAAGAGGCATCACATAAAACAAGCAGGAGACAGGTTCAAAACAAATACAGGGAGGTACTTTTTTAGCCAACACATAGCTGAGGTGTGGAACTCCCTGCCAGAGTGCTGGGGGTGCCAGAAACGTGCCTGGGTTCCAAAAGCGATCATCACCCATCAGCAGAAGAAAAAACACACTCAGGGGTCCGAAATGTGAAGACACCATTTCAACTTGGGAATTCCTACAGTCACAGATCACTGGAAGCTGGGAAAGTATTTTTATTTTTCATTGTTGTATGCTTGCCCTGCTCCAAAACCATTGGTAGRCTGTTGGCCACTACTGGAAACAGGATGGTAGGCCCAACAGTTCTTTCTTACAATGCACTTTGGTGGCTTGGTTTTCAATTTTTATATAACGTAGCTTCTGACTTCAAAATTGCAATTCCTTCCTTTACCTTCAAAAGGAATCAATGCCAGAAGCACCCTTGTGGCGATTTTGTCTTTTTTCCTCATAAAACTGAATGGCCTTTATAATGAATAAATGAAACTGCCATTTTTTTTTTTTTTTTTTTTTTTTAAAAGAGACAGAAAAGAGATTTGCCTTAGTGAAGACAGCTGCGATTTTTTCCACTGTGAAAATTAGAAGCACATGGGGAAAACACAGAGGACCTGGAAATGAGGTTAAGGACACATAAAAAGAGAAAATGCATGGAAACAAGCTACAGGAAATTTTGAAGAATCAGAGGAAACATAAAAGAATCAGAAATCTAGAAGGGGGGCATCAAGGGAGTAGGAAATGCCATGTGGGCAAATGTAGGATGATGTGGAAAGTAAATGGAAGATGGAAAGGCATGTGACAGAGTGAGAACTGTAACACTGACAAAAATAATATTATTTTAGGGAAAAGATAAACATTATCTGTAATAAGTGAGAGTGGTGTTACTGAGAACTTGAAAAGACATGTAAATAGGAGGGGAAAAATGTCCTCAAAAAGAAAAAGAAATCCCACTGAAGGACACTCTTCCTCCAGCATATTATTTAGCTGAAGATAATATAATTAATTTGGGGAATCCAATGATTTTTTTGCGCAGTTTATTGCCAATAATATGAATAATATCACATACAGTATCTGAATTCCAGCAAAATATGTGCACCACTATACTTAAGTCAGAAATATGCTTTTCCAGGTTTGCTAACTGCTTTGAAATCTATATGCAAGTCATCTCAACAGTTGATGTATCCTACCTAGGTCCTGAAATGGTAAGTGATCCACAGTTAGTCAAGATGTAGAGTGCTCCTACTCCACAGTTTTAGTTGTGTGGTCTTGCCAGTGCTAGCTGTAACTCTATTACCTGGTTTCCAAAAGCTTCCAAGCAGAAAAAAATAAAACTTCTGGAAGAAGATAACTTTGAGTAGGGCAGTCACAACTTTTTGAGAGCAAATTAACAACTAACCCAACATTACAAGTCCAGTGCAGTCAAGTGCAAGTGTTTGTTACTAGGATGCTCAGGTATTTCGGGATAAACAGTTTTTATAGAATTTATAGCCATGTCATGATGCCAAATGACATCATCCCCACTGTCACAGCTGCTGATACTGGATGGTCATTCACATCGAGCAGTCAGGTTATTCATAAAACTCTCAAATTTCTTTCACAAGTAACTTTTTCACCTGCAAAATTACAATGAACAGCTTGAAAATCTTGACCTGAGATACCCAAAAAGGCTAAAGAAGATTTACCAGCAAAGGTAAACTTGCTAAAAACAAATCCCATGGTTTGGGGCATAGGTACAGTCCACTAATCTTCGCTTAAATACCCGCAGAGTAGCAATAAAGCTTTCCTTCCTTTAATAACAGCAACGCGCCCATCCCGTCCCTGGCGGTACAACCGCAGGCACCTGAGGCCGACCGCACAGCAAAGCGGAGCCGGGCGAGTCAGAGGCGGCTCGTCCTCCCCGTCGGCAGCCGGCCCCGACCCCCGCACACCGGCGGCGGGAACGGAGCCCATCCCGGGCGGCTCCGTGCCCCCGGCAGGCCTCGGCGGCCGGCACAGCCCTCTGCCTCACGGCGCCGCGAACTCCAGGAAATCCTCCGCCATTCCTGTAAATCCAGCCGCCTTTTCACTGACTCAGGGATAAATCCCGGAAACAGCGGCGGCGAACCCAGCGCCCAGAGGCGGGCGGAGAGGGAAGGAGGGAGCACCGCCGGCCTCGCCTCACCTTACCTCAGCAGCCCCGCAGCGCCGCTGCCCGGTTACACCGCAGGCAGCCAGGTGACGGCGGGCCCGGCGCGGCTCAGCTTCCCGACCGCCTCTCGCCGCTCCCGTCGGTTCGGCACTAGCCTCCACCACGACCGCACACCTCGCCCCTCCGCAGGAGAAAATGGCTCCCCGGGCGCTGCCCCCCCGCTCCCCGCCCGGGGGCTGCCGCGAGGGAAGCCGAAGCCCCCGGAGAGCGGGAGCAGAAAGCGGGCTGTCCGCAGACCCAGAGSGATGGGGAGCCCTGCGGCGGCGAGGAGGGGCGAAGGGAACCCGGGCCTAAAAGCCCCACGGCGGGGCAGGGCGGCGGGCACCGCGCTGCAGCCTCGCAACTGACAGCAGCTCCGGCGGAAGGGCACGCAAACCGCCCGCTGTGGGACCGGAGCCGCCGCCGGTCGAGGCGGTGCCCCGCCGGGGCACGCTCCCTTCCCGTGGGGAGCGGCGAAGCCCCTGCCGATGACTTACCGTCCCCAGCGAGCTGCAGGGCAGCGCCGGGCCGCGCATGGCTCCGCGGCCCGCTACGTCGCCATGGCACAGTCCCCCGCGTCCAGATGAAGCTGCCCCAGCCCTGCCCAGCCCCGGCCGGAGCAACGCGGAGCGAAACTACCCCGTCTCCAACTTCCTGCCAGCGGCAGCGGCGGCAGGAAAGAGGGCGGCGAGCGGGGGACGGCCCGGCACCGCGCCCCGCCCGCCCTCCACACCCGCCGGCGCAAACCGACTGCCGGCGGCAGTTTTCCTTAAAAATTGAGATGGACAAGCTGAAGAAAAACAACCGGTGGCTAAAACTACTAGAAAATACTCGGGAGAGGAGTCAAAGGAGGTTCACTGTAATCTTAAAATTTCCTGACACACGAGCGTTTCACCTTTCAGCCATACTTTTAAAGTTCATGTGAAACTTAACCATGTAGGTGCAAGAAAATAACGCTTTGCCTCTTAACTGCCTTGGCAGCACCTAAATAATTTTAAAGAAAGGTATTTATCAGCCAAAACTAGCATATTTAGTGTATATATGCCCATCCTGTACTTTTTTATTTAAAATACACATTTTCTTGCACGCTCCAATGAACCAGCTGCGATAGCGCAAATGTAACAGTGAAGTGTATGTGACATTCTGCATGAGCTCTGCTTCATTTAATGTGTGCTCTTAACAAGTGTTTAAAAAAAAAAAAACATTCACAGTAAGGAGTAAGTGGCTAAATGATAAAGAACTCCCCTTTATTTGTTGCCCATTGAGACCTTGCCCTCGTGCTGTTTCAGAACTATTTCCACTCTGGAGATAATGAGCTGCATGTGTCAGGTACCTGGTCCTGACTCCTTGTCTGCTAAGGGTGATAGGAATTGGTCGCTTGTTACTGCAAGAGACAGGTACGACAAACAGGAGGGACCGTGAACAGAAACAGCTGCAGCACCTATTTTCCAGCGATCAGTTTGTGACAGTGAACGCAGATTTCTGCAATTATCTCTGTGCTAGTCAAAGGCATTAAATTGAGCTACTAAGCATTGTTTTGGAAGAATATGCCCATTTAATGTGTGTAAGCCCAAAACACATATACAATTCACTCTACACACTGCCTGAACTGCTGCGGACAAAGCCAAACACCTCCACGGACTGTGTCTACTCCAGAGTTGCTTATTTGCTGTATGGAAGCTAGCAGCGGCATGTGCACAGGACAAAATAACGAGGGCCACACAGCTACATAGCTCTCTTCCACACTTCAGGCTTGGAACGGCTCTGACTTTCCAGCAGCAGGTTCCAGGAGGGAAGGAAATGGCAGAATAACCTGTTATCAGGCTGCAGCCATCTCCAGGGATAGAGATGGAAGAGATTTACCAAGTTTTGTCTAGTTCATTTCCTTGCCTTGAACAAGGACAATACAAAATTAGCCCCTAAAGGAAAAAATTTCATGCACCGATGAGTACATTCTGTGGAGGAGGAAATCATATTTTTAATGGATAGTTTCAGATTTATCACATACTGTCATATGAGTGGATGAGGCACACCCTTCAATCTTCATGGAGCTTCAGCTTTCCAAAAGAAGAGCACTTGTCTAGAACCGCACAAGTGTCAGAGAAATCCCCACAACCCTTCACGTTTGACTCATCCCGCAGCTCTGGTAGGGGACAGTAATCTCACAGTCCGCTGCACGTTTGACATTTACATTGATGTCAAACGCATCACCGCACATCCACTTCCCAGCTTTCGCCAGAACTGGCAAGCCCACGCCACCCTCCCTCCCTCCCCGCCGCCTTCCTGTGGCCTGCCAGGCCTTCAGTGTTTCCCGAGGCTCCGTGGCTATGTGCCACCAAGGGGACCGAGTCCAGCTCGCCACCTTCTCCTCACAGACGCTGGATTTCAGCTCGTCTGTCAGCGCAGTCGCTTGACTCCCGGCCTGCAGAGCTCCCCCGGGTTCCCGTGTCTCGCCAGCCCTCTGCTTGAGGGACGGCCCTAGTGAGTGAAAAGGCTCTCGCCGCCGTTGTGATACTTTTTACCTCAGGGGCGGCTGCTGTTCACCCACTCGCCCGCCCGCGCAACGCCCCGGGGCCGAGGGGCTGCGACCGCCCCCCGCCCGCTACCGGGGGGTGGGGGTAGGGCCGAGAGGGGGCGGCGGCGGCGATTGGCCGGAGGGGAGGGAGGGGGCGGAGACCGGCGGGCTCGCGGCTCGGCGGCGCTCCCGCCGGGCCCTGCGCGTTTCCCGCCGGGTCGCCATGGCAATGCTGTGAGCCGCGCGGCTCGGCCTGGCGCCGTCATGGTGGAGCCCAGCGCGGCGGTGAGTGACCCAGAGGGGCTCCAGGCCCTCCCCGCAACACGGCGCTGAAGTCCTGTTTCTCTGCTTCTCCCTAGGAGCAGCGCTGGCTCCAGGCGGCTCGGGACTTCGCCCGCCGAGCGCTCCCTGCCCGCGAGGGGCCTGGTGGGCCGGAGCCGCCGCCGCTGGAGGCGGTGCTGCGGTGCCTGCGGAGCGCGGGTGTCGGGGACGTGCCGCTCGGCTACAGGTGACCGCGGGGCGGAGAGGGGAGGAGAGACGAGGCGAGAGGAGGGGCGGAGGGGGATGAGGGGACGGAGGGGGGGGGAATGTCCCTTGGGGCCCGGCCCGCTCTCGTCTCTCGCGCATGCGCGGCACGTTCCGGCGGGGACGCCCCCCCTCCTGTCTCCTCCAAGTTCCACCGTGCAGGGCCCGGCTGCAGCCACGGGCCGGTTGAGCGGAGCTAGCGGGGTCCTCCCGGGAGCTCAGCACGGCGGCTGTAGCAGCAGCAGCAGCAGCAGCAGCAGCAGCCGCCGCCAGGCGAGCGCCGCTCGTTCATGTGCGATGCCTGCCCCGGATGCCGGGTGTGGGAGGGATGTTGTCGAAGATGGGTAACCGCATGCGTTTTCTTGGCTTCGATGTGCCCCCGATCGCTCTTGCGGTGTGATTAAGCTCCGTATCTGCTAGTCTGCGGTAGGTAGAGCATGTAGCCAAAGTAGGGCATCTCGCTGAGAGCGAGCTGCTGTACTGCATGGCGGCTTCCCGGCTGGATCCTGCTAGTCTGCTCAGGAGGCTGTTCCTGGGCATGGTCTCCGAGGCTGTTGGCCAGCCGAGGTCTGCCTTCGAGTGTGCGCTCTCACAAAGGGGGAATCTAGGGTAGTGTGGTCCATATTTTAGTTGGTAAAAGGCTTTTGGGTGCTTACCATTATGAAAAACACACAACTTGCTGGCAGAGACCCAGATGGGAAGGTTTGGCTCATTTGGATCTATTTCTTTCTTGTTCCAACTTATGGTGGGAGAATGTCTATTAAAACCCCTGGCACAGCTGGGTTTGGGAACAAAGGTCAAGTGGAATTGATGAGGGACCTGTGGCCTTTAATTTTATACTAACAGTTTATAAATGTAAATGGTAGGTCTTTCACACCAGCTAAACTGTTCTCATCTAAGCCATATTTTTTCTATAGACTATATTTTACGAAGTTTAGTCCAGAGTTTGGTTTATATTCAGGGGAATTCATACAGAAGAGTTGAAGGTGGTTGGTATTTGTCTTGTATGAGACCAGTGGTCTGTTTGTGAGCAGCATACTACATCCACAGCTAACCATCAAGCTCTGGAGCACCAGAAGAAGGTCCAGTTAGTTCTCTGTATGTGATAACCAGGATCCAGTGTACTACTGTAGTTTTGGTTTCTCCCAAAAAGCAGTCAGCACATGGGATGAAAACTTGAGCACCCTTGTGTTCTCCTTGTAGATCTTAGATATCAGAATTATTCCCAGTGCTGCTCTGTCTCTGAGGATGGAGCAATTTGCTTATGTCCTTTTCAGCTAGTCTTTCTCCTGTTCAGATTCCTGCCAAATACACGACATAAGTACCTGCATAAGTTTATCCCTTCTGATTAATTTTTTATATAAATGCTATTTATAGCTGATTCAGACCCATCACTCATCTAGATTGGTTTCTGGCTTTGAACCTTTGGTACCTGACTAATCAAATGAAACTCTTCAAATTCATACTCTCTGAATTTGATTATGTCCTGCTACTGAGCGAGTGGGTGTTGTGAATAGAGCTCCAGTTTCACAACCTAAAATTGTCAGCTAACCTCACTGGAAACAAGTACCAAAATCATTAGCTGGAGACCAGTTTGTATTTGCTCTTTCAGTGTTGATGTTAGCATGGACAGAGGATTTTTCGTTAATTCTCTAGCATAGAGAGCCAGGATGTAAACAATGATCATGAATACTGCCATGATCATATAAACACTGAAAAGGCTTAGGATCTAGTGAGGATGCTGCCTTGTTCTCCCATATTCAGTACCGTGGTCAGTCTAAGCATGATAGATGCTAAACTGCAGGCGGCTTCACATGTGGTTTATTTGATGTTACACCTCCTTCTCCCCCCTCTCCCCAAAGCCAGGAGGGTAGGTGGAAGGATTCAGGGCTAGCTTGGCTGTGTTCTTATAAGTGAAGGCCCAGTCTAAGATTACTGGCTTGCAGTCTCTCAGCTTTGTATTGTGTAAGCTATCCGCAGGAGAGAATTTGTTCCAAAACTGTCATGATCTTCATCTAGAAGTTGTTCGACCTTGATTTTACTACAGTTCAGCAATTTTAGCACCAAATGATGGTATTAGTCTGTATTTACCTGTGTTCGTTACTGATATGTAAACTGTGTTGAGCAGTTGTTGGGGTTTTCTCACAGTCTCCCGTTCAAGCTAAAAATGCCTGAACTAATAACTGTTCTCCCTCCCACCTCCCCCCACAGGTACTTGAAAACATGTTCCATTTTATTAACTCTCCATTATTTTTTTTTCCAAGTCTTCTGCATGCCTGCTCAGGTAACCATAGTAGCAAAGGATGTCTGTTTTCAGAGAGGATGCTCAAGCAGAACAGACATGTTGACTGAGCTGAGAGAGATCATTGATAAATGCCAGTGAATGAGTTGGTTCTTACCATGTGGTATCATCAGACTACGCCAATAGCTAAGGCTCTTCTGACTTAGCCAAGCTTTGTCCACTGCAATGATCACTGTAATCCCCAAACTTTGCAGACTGAGTTTTTCCTACATCCTTCTATATTCTCGCTTTTCTTTTATTTCCAGTTTCATCTCCATCTCTGACCTACAACATCAGCAGTGCATGCCATGCTGCAGCCACCTGACCTGGAGCACTAATGAATTTAAAGAATGGGCTTGTCAAGGACAAGGTGCTTTACCCATGCAGAGCACTTTGCCAAGGACTTACCTGATCTTGGTTGGCTATTTAACAGATGGAAGGCAAGAGAACAAAGAAAAGTTGGTAGATGGTTCCCTATACGTGAAAGACAATACTGGGATAATTCCATGTGAGGTATGTCCTCAGTCTGAGGCATTCTGTGTTTATTCCCACTTCTGGGGCAGTGTCACAGACCACCAGGGACTTCAAATGGTCTGCCAAAGTCTGTAGCAAGGGAAATAACACATCTATGTAACAGGCAGGAAAACAGCAAGCTCAGATCCTGGGGAGAGGATAGAACATGTCAGATTTGTCATTGCTAGGAGAACAAATATTGAATGTGCTGGCCTGGAAAAAAGAGACAGCCTAATGTACAGTTCTGTTAAATTCTCAACAGTACGAGGTGGCCTGGGAGACCTGGAGGTCATAGCGCTCCCCTCTATTTGTTGAATTCCAACTGGTGGAGCAGAAATAACTTTCTGGAGAGTTGTACTGGGTGTTTGGTGATGCGCTGATGACATACTTTCAGGAAATAGTAGCTTGCATGACAGTGGTATTGAATTAAAAGCCTTCTGAAGGTCATTGCAAGGGGAGTCTAGGTAAGAGGTAACCCCTAGAGTGGTGATGAAAGAGCACTGAGGCTGTGCTTTCCCAGGAGGTGAAGACTAGGAAAAAGTTAAATTGGTATGAACTTCTAACTGAAAACACAGGGGAAAAGAAAGCAGGTGAGAATTTTAGAAAAGTAGTCTGAAAATGACTAAGCCTTGCAGTGAATTATCACCTTGCTGGGAGGGTGTGACTATAACCCAGGGAATGCTAGCTGTAGAGCTCAGCAAATCTGTTCCAGACTTGCATCTGGAAGGACAGAAGTTCTCCATGCAAGATAAGAGAGTGGGCAGAAAATACTACTCTTATTTAGTAATGAAGCCCAGCAATAGAACAAGAGTTTGTGATGTGCATGCAAGGGCAAATTAGTAATGAACATTGCAAGTAATGCTGAGAAAACATACTGTAACTCATCTCAAGCTTTTGTCTCTTTATCTTTTGTCTTAGCTCCTGCATTTTGAACTTGAGTGGCTGGAGTCACTGTTCCTTTTCCCAAGCTGGTCGTATATACCACAGACAGACCAGAGTGCAGCAGGGTACATGGAAATCCTGGTGGATCCAGTGCCAGTAAATCTCCCAAAGGAAGTACCTGACTGCATTCCGGTCACCTACCCACCATCAGCCGAGCCACTGCTTACCTCCAGGTAAACACCCAGCATGCTCAACTCCATCATAGAACTGTTGCTCTGGTTTGGCAGGTACCATGAAGAGCACTTGGCTTAGGAAGAGTCAAATTCTGTTTCTGCCACAGGTGGAAGTATAACGGTGAGTGATGGAAGTAAAAGTAAAAGCCACTTTTCATTAACCAGCTGTTTTCCAGGACTTTACTGGAAGTTTTTATTCTGTCTTTTGACAAAATAAGACAAATTTTAATTATTTCTGGATGTATTTTGATACTACAGAAAGGACATGAGAACAGAGCGATGATTCAACTGTCACTGAGGCTAAAATTCACTCTTTTGATTAGCACAACGTGGTTTTTTTTTTTTTTTTTTAAAAACCTACAGTGAACCAAAAATATTATTGCAAGTAATTCTAGATTCTAATATGAAATTAATATACACTGCCGGTCAAGTTCTTATCAGATTGCTGAGGTAAGGTGCCAGTTAAATGTCAGCTGATAACAGTCACTGTTGTCTTTAGTGGAAATAATACTTACAGTATGTGAAAATGTAGCCAATGGAATTACAAATCTTACTCAAGTTGATAATTTCAGGTTGTGCTAGATCATGTTTTATCTTCTTCAGTAGAGAATTACTGATGTAAATTAATAACAATAAAACCTCACTAGTCAGGCTGCTTTAGTTTCTTTTTAGTTTTCTTTTGTTTTAAACAAGAAAACTATTTCCATATTTCAGTGTACACTATTAGCCTTTTAACATAAAGCTCCTCTGCTATTCCCTGATATCTGACCAATTTTCCGTGCTGCTTCTTTAAAAATGTTACCAATAAAGTCATTAAGTGTTGTTCCTGGTACTTGTGTGTGTGGATGTCCTCCTATTTCTTTTAAAAACAGTCATAGAGTTATGTGATTGTTTATATGTTTTAGAATCAAGAATGTATTTGTTTAGACTAAGTGGGATGGTCATACTCAAGCCCAGTAGGAGCTGAAATGAAAATGACAAATGAAATGACAAACATTTGTTTGTTTGAAGTGAATTTTTTTTTCTTTGTTTGAAATGACTAAAGAAATGTCACCTCTCTCTCCTCTCATCTGCTTTCAGTTTTGCTGCTCTTTCACACTGTGCCAAGTTTGTTAGGAAGACTCCGTTGTTCCTTTCAGGCCTCTTTTTTTTTATAGGCTTAGAGCTTCCACGGTGTTACATTCCATGGATCTACAAAGCCGAGTTCTGTTTTCTGCTGAAGATTTGCTTGTGACTTTTTTTTTTTCCTTTTGACCTATAATTAATTTCTTGTTTGTGGTAAAGCTTTTTATAATCTGTCTGTTGTCATGGAACATGTGAATTTGTTCAACACAACCCTACTGTCTTCAAATATTAAGGTTTTTTAAAATGTCAAAGGGATTTAGTATATAAAAGTTAAAGTAAGAATTTTGTAGCCAAATACTGTTTTGAAAACCTCTCTGAGAGATGGTCCATATCACCTTGTTGGATCCTTTATTTCCAGAAAGTCCATGCTGCATATTTGTTTATTTTGCTTTTGAGACACTTTCAAGTTCTTCTTTTATCTCTGATTTCCTTTGCCTCCTCAATTGCCCTCTAGGATTCCATGTAAGAAAAGATCAAAGCTCACTGTGGCAGGTGAATTGGCCAGACTCGGACCTCTCCTTTGTATTCACCACAAGACATTCTTCTTTCTGTTTCTGAAGTACGTCACCTCAGCTGTTTGTGTCCCTGTGCTGGTGCAGGTAAGTACTTGGAATTTTGCTCACAAATTCACCGTTGGTATCTGTGTATGTGCTAGTTGATTAATTCTTTGAAGCTTGCCCATGACATCCCAGTTTGATGTATTCTTCCTTTTACTAGTGATTCTCTTTTTTTTTTTTTTTTTTTTTTTTTATTCCATGCAACCTACAATAGTCCTTTTATGTAAGAAGTCTAGTTCTATGCCCTGCAGAAATACAGCCCTCCTCCCTCATGCAGTTGCAGTGTTCCTGAACATCTTGCAGATATCACCCTTTCGCTAAGAGTGTGAGGCGGTCCTCTCAAAGGAGAAGTTTTTTTGGGTGGGGTTATCAGGGTCAGGAAGAATTTTTTCCAGTGCAGGAGATGCTGATGTCGCTTTTGGTTTCTCTCCTCTAGAAGCCCAACCAGCTGGCATGGCATCATATCCTCCAGTTGGGTCACAGATACACAATAACAGGCCTGAGTATGTCCAACCTGAAGAAATCTGGACAAAGGATATTTGTCACCAGTGTTTCTTCCTGCCTTCTGCCCTACTGTGCAGAGCAGGTGAGGGAGCAGCCACTGGACAGTGCTTGGCAAGGAGAATCCACTCAATCTTCTTCCCTTGAGAGTGTTGAGCAGCTCAGTGATTCCTTGGAGCTGGGAGTTGAAGAGGAGAGGCCAGGATCAACCAAAGAGTCCAAGATCATCTCATATGTGGTAAGGATATGTAGTGTTAGCCTTCACCCACTTGTGTTCTAAGGTTTCAGCTCCTGGCCTGCAAGGTCTTATTTTCATCATTAATTTATTTCCTTATTGCTCAGGCGTATGAGTCTCTTATGTTCTGGGACTCTCTACACTGTTGTAACTTTCTGTTTGCTTTCTATTTAGGGAACTGTCACCAAAATACTCAATGTCCAAGCTGGTCTCTTTTTACTGGATAACAAAGTCTGCTTGTGCCTTGCTTACCAGCAGTTGTTGAACTCTGCACGCGGACTCCGACCAGGAGCATGTGTGGAGGTAAGTTGAGACTTACGAGGCATAAAGCATTCAGTGGAAAAGACTCAGACCCTGGGGATGGCTCACAAGTGTGTGGGTCAACAGAAGACTACGGGAACATTGGAATTATTTCAGCAAGTATCTGGAACAAAATTGGGAATCTTACTGTCTAGGCTTGATCATGAGAGTCAAAATGATTATTATCTGATTCCTCCCTAAGCAGTGCCAGGTTCCTCAGGCCCACTGGGTTTATAGAGAATCCAGTTGAGTGACAAAGGATTTAGGGTGGGGTGGTGTTTTTGGGGAGTGGTGGCAGACTAGCCATCTCTTCTCTTAAACTGTATGTCTGTGTATCTCAGCTCATCGATGTCCACCTCCTGCAGAAGCCTCTGGTATCCTTCCCTTTCATTGTACTTGGTGCTTGCCTGAGCAGCACTGTTGTGCTGAAGAGTTTTTCAAGGCTCAGCACCCCTTACCAGCCACCAGCCTCTTCGGGAAATCTCTACTTACAGCTGCTCTTCCGCTACAATCTTGGTATGCCACTCTACCTGTGGCTGGTGAGCCTCCTGGAAACGTTTGAGGAGAGGTGAGGAAAGTTCTTCTGAAGTCAGGCTATGCATAAATGTGCTTTGTAGGCTACCTGGGCGTCTTCTAGACCAAGGGTTCACAGAATTACTGTGCTTGTATACTAATGGCAGCAGGAATTGCTTCTGGTTTACTGGCCTGAGTAAGCCATTCATCAAGATTTCACATCATGTCCAGTTGATGTACCTTGCAGTTGCTCTTATGAGAAAATCCTGTACATTTTTCAAGTGCATACGCAGTAAGCCCACTGCTGTCGGGAAGCTGCAGAACTCCAGAGCATGTGTTCACATAATTCTGCCTAGGAAGCTTTGTCCTGAAGTATGGAAGTGCTGTAGGGATGTGTGCCTGCCAATGTGGTTTGCTTGACAAATCAAGGTGAGCACTGAGGCTGGAGCTGGAAACTGCTGCTACAACCAGATCACAGCCGATATAAAGGTTCTTGTGTCCTGGCTCCTCACACTTCTAGATATTCTGAGTATTACCAGTAGTGTGGGCATTCGCTTGAGAGCCTCTGTCTTAGCATGTTTTCCCGCACATGCTTCTCTCTGGGTCTTCCAGATGGCTTCCTGTTCTCCCTGGCGGCTGCACTCTGTTTGCATGACAGCTGTGGGCCAGTTTCTGGGTTTACTTCTGGGTTCTGTTAGTGAAAATATTTGTGTTTGTTCTGGAATAGATATGGTTGATCACTGTAACTGCTGCCTTGGACTTTAAAAACTAAAATGTATATATTTAATCTCGGGCAGTCAAGTAGCAGTTTATAGAATGCTCAGTCTTCCTGTGCTTCACTGGCACTGTGGAATTTTTACCATGCTTTCCAATAAAACAGCTTCAGTTTTGCCCTGGGAATGGTGCTAGCTATAAGTTTCAGTTTTTATTAGCTTTTTCACTTCCTTTAACGTGATTGCTAAGTCCTGCTACTGCTTGAAAATTGTTCCAGTTGCTATCTCTTTTTATTTTTTTATTTGAGTTCACTTAATAACAATACTTTGTTATTAAGTCGTATTTTGACTGGCAGTGTGATCACTTCTGGGCATTCAAAAGCAGTGAGCTAAACTTCTGAAAGGAACGCAATGCAAGGAAAATATTGGAACAAGAGCAGTCTGTGTTTCTGTCTTGTGATTTTTTGCATCCTGTTAAAAGAAAGCCAAGTATACCTAACATGAGTAATCATATCAAGCTTAGCCAAAATGCATGGAGGTCCATTTGTGTGACTTAGAGGGAGATTATTTTGGGGTGGTTTTTTTTTTTTGTCCACTTGAGTTTTGAGTTTTTGCCAGTCTGTCCATTTCTGTATATTTTCCTGTTCCTTGTCTGCTTGCCTGACATAAATCTGCATCGCCCTTAAATGTTCCTTTTTTTAATCACTTTGTGTTCTTTTTGCGCTCTCCTTAGTTCTTGTCCTACACAGCACGTTCACTCATACCAAGCAGAAAGAATCCCTGACTTACATGCAAAACTCACTAAGAAGTGAGGACTGCTAATGCTTCTAACTGTCTTAATTTTTTTCAGGTTTTCTTGTTTTTTTGGGCGCCGTCGACTGTTGCTTAGCTCTACACACCGAAACCCTGGAGCTGCTGAGAAGTTCCTTGTCCCCCTTCTGCAAGCTGTGGTGCCAGATAGAGAGGAAGCAAGAGATATTTATAATGAAATCCTAGCAAAAATACACCAGTGTCCCCTGCAGAAGGTGAGTAAATGTTCTGTGAGCTGTTTCTTGTTTGTCGGATGGGAAGAAATTCAGCTGCTTCATTCTTTCTTTCTTTCTTTTTTCTTAGTATTTGACCCTGAACCCCCCGTGCCAGGCCCCATCTCTGTCTGCAGTTTGCCGTGCGGCAGAACAGAAGAGCTGGGAAGGCTTCAGTCCACCACAGCTGCTTTCCCCCTTGGAGGCACAGCACATGGGCACCCAGGAGCTGAATCGCAGACTGACCTGGTCCTACTGCACACTCTCAGCAGGAAGTTTCCAGCCCCGACTGGTAAGTGCCTTGTTCCCTTTACTGTCTGTGCTTTGAGAGTTCCCAGTTCTCTCCATGCCTTCCAGCACCCTGTCTGATGCATGCCTGTTCCTCCTGTTAGGGAATGACACTGCTTTTCTCACCTGTGGTGTGTTGAACACAGGCTGAATTTGGGCTGCTGCTACGCACACTTTGATTTATGGCCTTCAAAGATGGGAAGTGTTTGATGCTCTTTGCAGCTTCCTTTCTGTTGCAGATACTACTGGGTGTGCTGAGAGTCTCCTCCAGGAGCAGTTCCCTCCAGCTGCAGGACAAGAGCAGCACACTTCCCTGTGTGATATCCTATAAGGATGGTAGCCCCTTTGCCCATACAGCTCTCATAGGTATGTCTCACTAAGCTAAATTTGAGAGTGCTGGGCTTTTGCTGTTCTGCCATCCAGCTCCAAAACAAGGAAGAGGGGACTTGGTATGGAGATGCTGAACTGTCACTGCCTGGCCTCATGACTTTAAAATGAGGAAATTGAGCTTGCTGGGTTTGTATTCTTTTTTTATTAGCTCAGCTCCTTTCTCTGATGTGTTTGCAGGATCACTCTTGCAGGTGGAAAACTACCAGCTTGTAGTGGAGAGATTCCTTCAGACTGATTTTCCCTCCTGGGAGCAGCTGGCAAATCTGGAGCATGTGAGGGAGAAAAAAACCAGGCAAGTCCCTTTATTCAGTGCCCAATTAAAATCATCACTCTGCGGTTCCACAGCTATTTTGGACTGTGGTAAAGCTGCTTATCAGCATAGTATTTCAGTGCCAAAGCAACTGTCCTTTGCTATTTGCAGGAAAGGAGATCTTTATCAGCAACAAACCCACCATCTCCCTTTTGTTCAGAATACACCCAGCCTGGTAGCTGCCCTCTACTTCACCCTTTCCCGCTGCTCCTGCTGAATACCTGTGGGGCACTCACTAGAAATGCTTTTCCCAGATAACCGCTTGTTTCAGGAACAGGAAGTTTCACTGCTACCATTTGTCGTTTCAGTGTCTATGTGCAGTTCTACTTTGAGGATGTTCAGGTTCTCCATGCTGCTGAAGGACAAATCCAGAAAGGCCTTAGGAGTGGAAACAGCTCCTCTTTGAGGAAGCAGGATGATGGCAGCTTAACATCTGAGCTGGAAACCCCAGGGGCAAAAATGCTGAAATTGGAGGATCCCAAGCCAGATACTCACAGAGATGAGAACTGTCAGAAGGGCCAGAGCAGCACTGGAAGAACCAGCTGTGTCTCTCGCCTATTCTTGGTTACCCAGAAAGAGGGTCTTATGTTACGCAATTACCAACTACCCAGCAAAGAAGATGGAGAAGGACGGGAGCTGCAACGCAGTTTCCAAGCCACAGTGCTGTGGCTGGGCAGACCTCGGCTCTGGAGCCACTCCAGAGAAAGTGGGAATCTACCGGAGCTGGAAGAGGCCAGCTGTGATGGAGAAGAGGGCATGACACAGCAAGAAGTGAGGCAGGAGGCAGCTTTAGGGGGGTGGTTTGATAAGACTGGGAGCTGGCTCCTCCAGGAGCCTGTGTGATAATTAAGGATCTAGATTCCTAATCAATGGGGGAGTGATTTTTGTCTTGGTCACCCTTGATGGTGCTAACCTTACTTCTCAAGCAAGACATCCTCTGCTGGGCTTGCTCTCTTCTTGCTGTGTTTTTCATTTTCTACCTTTTTCCTAACATTTCTCATCACCTTTTCTCTATCTCTCCTCCCCTCCCCTCCCCTGCCAGGCACTACTGCTCTTCATGGGAAAGTCTCTACGATGGTTTCCATTTCTGCACCTGGGTGGGCTGTATCGCTTCGTTGTGCCCCACTGCTTGGTAAGAGAGAGGTTGTCTTGCTGTTTCCTGTTGGAGGCTTTTTACTGAACTGCATGTGGGAGTCGAGGAGTCAGAGGGTGACTAAGCTCTTTTCGAGGCTTAGAATTCCCATCCGTCTTGCCAAGGAACTGCTTCAGTTCTGTGTTTGGTTAAAATTCTCAGAGCTCTGAGTTGAGTGGATTTTTTTTTTTTTTTTTTTAAACCATTGTCCTTCAGTGGCCCTTTTTTCCTATATAGCTTTCATCTCCTTCCTTTAATAGTCCTCTTTCTTGCCTTATCACTCTTCTCTCAGGACTTGGAAGTGTTTGACAAGCTCTGTTTTCCACCTGTGCCAGCGAAGTTCCTGAGCAGGTCATCCTGCCCCCTGTGCCTGCCTGTCCAAGATACCTGGCACTTACAGCATGAGACATGGATCTCCTGTCTGACTGAGCACCAGGTATGCAGTGCCTTATTGCTCTGGGCTTTCACGGGCGACTTGTAGATCTTTCCATATAAGAAAATTATTGATACAGAATGTCTTGTTGATGAGACCCTTCTGCTCTAGGCTCCATCAGAGGCTGCTGCTGGGCTTCACATTTTCCTGCCTCAGAATTAATCTGGGGAAGAAGCATCAGTTGCTTGACGTAGCTCTAAGCATGCAGAGCTTGTCTTTACTGCTCTGGCTGGGGATAGCCATAAACTACAATCCATCTGAGTCCGTGTCTCCCCCATTTCTAGCTGGCAGCCAGGTCAGTGCTGAGAGACATGGACCAGAGAATTTCCTCCATTCCAGAAGTACTTAGCAACAGGTATGTTGGTCTGCCCCACATTAGATGTGACTGTGCCTCAGGGAGTAGGTCTGCATTCATCTTTACTGGAGACAGTACGATATTAAACAGCGATGAATTATCCGCCCTAGGAATATGGTTTCGAAATCTTCCTATGTGCAAGTAGTCCAGACTGCCCCCATCCTGTTTATCGAAGTTAAATTGATTGCAGGTGACAAAACTGCAAAATGGTGTCCAGAAAAAGTTTGAGCTACTACTGGTGTGGACTAGGTTCCAAAGGTCTCTGCTAAATTCCTGTCAAAGGTGGAAACAGGTGCAGCAGGGAAAATGAGGCTGAATGTATGAGGTTTTTTGTTGTTTTTTGATTGTTTTAGCATAACTTGCTCAAACAAATACTGGGGTTAGAAGCTTTTCTGTTCAAAGCATGTTTAATCTGGGGTGGTACACACGCACACTGAAATCTTCACCAGCGCCTTATGGTAAACTGAGTTTTTCTTTGGTTGGCTTCTTCCTCTAATTAAGAAAAACAATTAGGAGTTAAGTGGATAGGAAGGCTGTAATGCCTCTCTCTTTTTCTTCTTCACTGCTGAGCCTGAAGAAGCAGAAAGCAAGTTAAAGGGGCCTTTTGTCCCTGGGTGGGGTACACTGCAGCAAGCTGCCCTCAGTCCAGTAGCTCAGGTGCTCAAGGGCAGGTTCCCCTGAAACTGGGCTCAGGCAACAGCACTCCACTTCACGCTGTCCTTTGTGGCAATCTTGAGTCAGGCCTTCTTCCACTCCCTTTGTCTTCAGGCAAGACAGAAATTTTGGTCTGCTCTCAGTTTCACAGGTTCCCTTGTTTCTTTCTCTGGTGAGATAGTGAAGAGGACCTTGTGTGCCTCTCCCAAGAATGAGAAGCCATCTGTGACTCTCGGCCTTCAAAAGCAGAAAGGTAAGATTGTGACAGCCTGTCAGGTAACAACAGATTGATTCTTGCTTCTTTCTGTTTCGGCGAGACAGTGCACTTGGCTAACTGTGCTCCTGTATCTGAGAATAGTGGAAGTATGCCAAGATGTTGCATCTTGTTGCATGTCAGAAGGCTGGGAAACTGTACACTGCATGTGTGTTAGAGATGGGTATGGGAATACTGTACCTGGAAAATCTGTGAGGTAGAACAGTGATAGCCTTATTGTGATGGGAGGGAAAACACCTCTAGCAGGTCCAGCTCAGTGACAGGCTATGCTACCTGCGTGTGAGCTCATGGCGTGTGCGGTTCTGTGTCTCCTCAGGAAGTCTGCTAGCCAGTGATCACAGTGTGAAGCTCAGTATCTCAGTTGCTCCAGGCTCCCCTTTTGTGGTGGACATTTACATTGCTGCCGCCTATCTGCAGCATCCCTGGGGTTTGCTACCTGGAGCCAAGATCCTCTTCCAGAACTTGGAACGCAAAATCTCCAGGTACCCTGTCTTTAGAGCCCTGATCTGGGCCCCAGCTCTGACCTCTCTTATTGTCTTTGAAACCATCTCTAAATCTTTCCTCTTGTGGACTTTCATCATCCCTTGCCCATGCCTTCATGTCTCCCAATCCCTTGCTACAAATTATTTTCCTACCATGTTACGGATGAAGACCAGCCCAGCCATGCCAAGAAAATTGAGCAGTTTGGTTTCTACGAGCCCTTTCTGACATCTACTCTTTCATATTGCAGATTCCATAATGTTTATTGCACCTACATTGCCTCCAGCTGTGTAACCATCGTATCTCTGCCAGCTTCTCACCTACCTTTTCCTTCAAGGTGAGTCCAGGGTCTCTTCCCACTTTACAGTGTCCCAAGAAAGGTTTCTACGTCCCAAGCTTCTCACATTCCTATTTCTTCTAGTCCTGCAGGAGAAGCCTCATCCCTCTCACTAGTCTTTCTATCCAACTTGCAACCTCACCTGCAACACCTGCCCCAGGCACGGATTTTATGCCACTTGTCCTGTGTACTGACTCTGTCCCTGCAATGGGTTTGCTCACTTTGCAGCAGCATCTTCAAAGAGGTATTCAAGCTTCCACAGAGATAATTTGTGAGGAGCCTTGCAGATTTTCTACTCTGACACATCCTCTGCTACCATGTAGAGGAAATAAGAGTTCCTATCCCAATTCCAAAACCTCTTTTTTCAGTGTCTGAAAAGGACTTGCTTATTAGAAAGGGACCAAAATGACAACTGGTTAGAAGTGCTCATCTGATATCAGGCAGGCTGGCAGCTAGGACTGGGGATGAAGCAAGGACATTCAGGGGGAGAATCCTACCCTGTTAATGCTCTGCTTTTTGCATATTCACTGCTGTTGGGGTTCAGCACCTTGCAGCAGGTGATTTTTCTCCCCATACAAACTTTTCCTAAGACACTCATTGGAAATGCAGTGAAGTTCTTTAATCCTTTGCATACTTAATTAGGGGACGGTTAAAAGAAGCAGTGACCCTTCCCCTTCTCTCTCTTATACCCACCCATACATAGCTGTAGCTTTACTCTTCTTTCAGGGGAGGTGCACCCAACACAGTCCACCATGTCCGTCACACACAGGAGTGAGGCAAGCCAGTGCACGGTAAGAGCTGTAGAGATTGTGTATGGAAAGAGGTGGGTAGGAGGGAACAAATTACACCACAGAGGAGAGGGGAAAATCAGATCAAGGATGGGATGTGGACAGAATAGCAAAGACAGAAGTTAGAGTTGTCATGTCTTCCCAGATGTGAACAAACCTCCCTCTCTCTTTACTGAGATCCGTTGTCTGGCACATGACCCTTGTGAGGGAGCCGGGCATTGTCCTGACCTCTCTCTGCATCTTAGTCTGCCTGGTCTCTCCATAGGGTGCTGGTGGAGGACGGAACGGGTGAAGCTTTGGTGCTGTGCAGGAACCAGCACGTGGCAGCAATGCTGGGCCTGAGCCTCCTCGAGTGGGAAGCTTTGCAGAACTGTGTGCAGAGCAGGGGCAGAGTGTCCATTCAACATGGGGAAGCTACTGGCACGGGGGTGAGTGGGTTATTCTGGTAGCGATTGCAGCATGCTGGGCTTGAGCCTCAGCTGGACTGGATTTCCCTTTGCTGTGGGTGTTCCAGTGGCTCCCTGCCTCCCTCTGCACATTCACTGGCAACACACCCTTTCCTTCCTCAGTGTGTAGAGGAACCTGAGGATCTCGTTGCTTGCTACCTAAGGAGCCTGTGCAGGAGTCCTCTCATCTGTCGCCCTATCCTGCTGGATTTCAGCCTAGACAGGAAGCCCTCCAAGATCCTGCAGCCTGGTAAGCAAGCACTGTTGGCTTTTGTAATATTTAGCATGGGAAGGAAGGGAGGAGCCGTCTCACCAGGCTGGGGTCTGCCCACAAAGCAGGATCTTTGGAGGATTTCCATGGAATTGTGAATTCTGTAGTGTAGCGCTAAGATGTGTCTTAGCAGAACCACGGTTACAAAAATACGGAAATAATATTATAAAAGTCACTATATACAACAATATTATATCTGATTTTTTCTACTTTACACAGAAGCATAAAAATAGTATTGAATTGTCCTTGTAGTTGTGGTGAACAACTTGGAGCTTCTCCGTTCAAATTTTATATATGGTTCCAGGAAAATATATCAGCTAAACAACCAGGATAGTAATTGTTCTAAGGTGTCAGTAAGGGGGGGTGGAGGGTGTGTGTGTGTGTGTGTGTGTGGTGGTGGGAGAGAACATGTTTTATTAGCATCCCCTTTTTGCCCGCCTGTCCCCCGATATTAAGGTACAGGTTTATTTCTGTGGGGTGCCTCTTACGCACAAAGCTTTCTCTGTTTTAGAGCAAGGTTCCCAGTCCTTGGATGGGACGGGGTTCTGGCCAGCCAGAATTACTGTGCAGACCTCTCAAATCAAGTGGGTTTTGACTTTAGACAGGACAGCAGGTAGAGTCAAGGCTAGGCCTGGAAATCGTCACCATGGCCACAGAATTTAAAGTGCTGAAGAGTTTTGAATTCGTGGGTGCTGATGTCTGAGCTCACGCTGCCACAACTGTGCAGTTGCTGTGTTAAGAGAACATTCTTCTTAGCTGCTTGCACTAACGCTAGCGCTTGAGTATGAGTCCAGGTGCTGCAGGGGTTGATTTGCTAAGCTCACCAGAGGATGCTCTGCTGTGGAGACGTTATCTTTTGGCTATCATGTAACACTGTCTGTAAGGCCAGGTTGCTGATAGTGAGAAAAGATACAAAGCCCAGTGCATCAGCTATGTGAGCAGCACATAGTTCAGTGTTTCACAGTGTAAAATGTCTGTTTCTCCAAGTTGGAGGGATGCTGGCCAAATGCGTTCATCTGCTTACATCCTGGATTCATTAATTGTGCTGTCCTTTGAGGTTTAGCAGATGCCAAACAGCTGCTGCAAGGCCTTCCCTCCCCCAGCAACTTCTACAGCTGTGTACTAGAACAGAGCAGGAGGCCTGTACTGAGTTGTTACAGGTTGTATCTTTCCCCTTCAGCTCCACTGCAGCTGAGAAATTTTCGGTGCGGTGAAGTGGAGTTTGTGTCGCAAGTGAGACCTCGGCCGAGCCTGCTGTGCCTGAATGTGGAGGAAGTGGAACAAGAAGCCTTAAGCTATCTGAACAGTGAGAGGATTAGGAGGACATCTAGTCATTGCCGAGTGGGAGCCACTGCTTAACATCTCTCCCAGTGGGAGAGGAATTATGGAAATACCTATTGGGATTGGGAGCTTTTTTTAATCTCCTTTCCAGTGGGAGCATGGGTCTGTAAGCACAGGGTGAAGGGTGCAATCAAGAAGCTGCTGTAACTTGTGGAATTCCTGAATGGTCATTCAGGACCATTGCCACCAGCGATACTGGGCTACGTTTTGGAAGAGAGATGTTCAATACTTCCTACGTGATAACGGTTGCTTTGGACCTAGGGCACACAATGTGTGTATTTTATGTGGTAGTATCCACTAAATAAAGCTATTAAAATACAGTTTAAGTAACACCATATCTATTTTAGTATTAGGGTTTACTTGCTATATGGGGAATGAGGCAGAACATAGATCCTTGGTTTATGAGCCAGAGCCAGGCATTTTGCAGATCATTCACCGTCTTCATGCGAAACTGTACAGTTGCCACAAGGGATAGTCTTCTTAACCTAACTGAAATTATTAAAATGATGTTTTTAAAGCATTTCCTTCCTCCAAGAAGGGAAGGGAAGTGAATAAATTACTGTTTGGAAACTAAACCATGGTACTAAATCACAGGACTATATGGGCATTGTTTTGCAGCTTAAACAGTGGCCTGAACATTACATGGGGCTGGTAACACGAGGAAGGCAGTGAGCTGTGATACAAATTCACAACGTACTACAGGCTTGCCCGTCTGTTCCTGATAAGGAAGGCAATGACTGCAATGGCACGTGCCAGTATCCATGATGGCACGGCAGACTAACCAATACAACACGTATTGGAGATCACCATTTGAAGACATTCCTCTCCCAGCTGCTTGCAGTGATGACCAAGTGTTCTGCACTTGCTTTTGGCAAAATAACATCCAGATCCTTCATCTTGTGCTATAGGTTAGTAAATTCCACACACAATTACTTCCCCGCCTTATTCCGTGTGCAGGCAGCGTATTTTGAACAGCTACTCTGTTTTGGGTTTTGTTTGTTCAGCGTTTCTCCCTGCCTTTCCCCTTTCACCCTTAGTTTGAGCCTTATATTAAACTTCAGGTGGTGGATTTATTGAGCATGTGTAAAGTATCTTCCCTCTCAAGGCCCGCTGGCCGCTTCTAAGACCAAAACATGAGTGGCACAAGACCCGACAGATACCACCATTCAACAAAGTTCTGAGACTCCATCCTTAAGAAGGTTGCCAAAACAGCTTAAAGCAAAGGTCTACACAAGTTTTGCTGTGACAATCTTTTTTTCTGTAGGTGCTTTCTGTGAAATGGTAACGATTTTGCTGAAGCTTGCCCCCCACCTTCCCCAAAGAAAACAAAACAAAACCAAAAAAGCAAACAAAAAAAACCTCTCAGCCTGAGGAAAATGTTGACTGTAAGTGATGTAAATTAAGAGATCAAAATCTGATTTAAAAATGCAACTGAAAGTAGTCCTGTAATATGAATAACATAGTAACAGTGCTACAGAAATAGATAGGAAGTGCCAGATAACAGAGACTTATTTAAAAACAAAAAAGGCAAATTTGTCTCTATAGTTGTAACTATGTTTAATAACTGTTTTTACTTCTGAATTTGAACTTTCCAGTAGTATCTAACTAGTCTCCCTCTTTTCCTCCTCATTATGTATGTTGTTGTTCTGTCTGCTGCCACACTTACTACTCACCTGTTCCTCTTTTATTTCACATTACAAATGCACTCATCAGTCCTCATATAGGCTGTTTGCCTTTGCCAGGTTGAAGACCTAACGCTTACTCCAAGCCTGTTGGCTATTTTCTAATCCATCAGTGTTTTGCTGTTCACAACATCTTTTTCAGAAGGGCAGTTTGATTATAGTCTTCTGAGAAGATTAACTGGCTCTCTTATTTACAGTTTTATTAGTACATTCAGAGAATCACAAGACATGAGACGGATAAATCAAATCTGTTTGGGGGGTATTAGGATTTGCTTGCTTTTAGTACTCTGAGTTTGAAGGACCAGTTCTCAGATGTATTGCAGGAAACCCTTTTCCTGTTTGTCTCTGAGCTTCTGCCCGTGATCAGAGTTCTGGTCACTGGGTCACTTCAGACAAGAGAACACATCTTGTTCCTGAGATCAGAGGTTTTCCTTTATTTATGCAACTCTCCTTATCACGCTCCTCACTCTCTTTCTGAAGCCAAACAAAGTATCCTGTTGTTGGCATGGGTAAGAAATAATAATACAAGAGAGAAATCAGCTGGCTTCATGTTCATGCTACTACATGCTCTGGAACTGGGAGGAGTCCTTAAAGTTCTCAGCCCAAGAGGGAGGGCCGAGATCCTGCCATCAGGGTAGCTGAGTAACTGTTCTGCATGGAAAGACAAAGATGTTCCTTTTAGCTGATTTTCTGTAGCTCTCCACTTCATCACCAGTTTACCTCTAGAGCCTACCACCCAAAGCCAAAGCTGATGAATACTAAAGGCAGTTGTCCTGTGCTTTGACTGTCTACAGCCCTCCTTATTCCAGGTCTAGGTGAGATTGCTCAGGCTGGCAGCTCCCTCTAGCCCTCTTCAAGATATCCCTACTGGGTACTATTTGCTGAAGGTGCTGCACTGTGCAGTGGAGTTGTCTGAGTAAAGCAGGTACAAGCAAGGCTTGTACTGCAGCAGGCCTCATGGGGAGGGAGAGGAAAAAGTCCACACTGCCTTGCAGCCATGAACTGTAGCCAAGGTTCAGCGAGTGCACAGAGCAGCAAGCAAGACGTCTATCTTTCAGGTCAGAGAGAAGGTTGAGGAAGGAAGGAAAAGAGAATGAGGGGACGAGTAAGAGATGACAGTCAACGGTGTAAGAGAAGAATCTCTAAAGTTGCAGAAAGTGGTGGGAGAAGCCAGCAGGGAGCCTGTGGGAGGGACAAGCCATGCATCCCACCTAAACCTGGGAATGGGAAAAGGATGGGCACAGGGCAAAGACACGTCCTCCCATTCTGGCAGGCTTGAGATAGGTCTGCTGCTGTAACAAAACTCAGAAAGAGGGTCTACATATGCCAAGCATATATGCTTATGAGTTTCCCTTTCCAGGCTTACCTCCAGGTCCAGCAGTGTTTCTGATTGTTTTATAGAGGCTTTATATCAACAGCAGATACAGGGGAAGCAGAAGCATCCAGTGACAGGCTGGAAGGGAGGAGGACACTGACTCTGCATTCAGGTTCACCAGCTGCAACTTGGTCCCCCTTGTAATGCTGGAATCTGTAGCAGAAGAATAGTGAGAGGCTACCAGAATGGGGAACACAGCAGGGAAGGCATATATTTATTCCTCCCCATTTTTCTGAATACTGATAAAGATAGACCCTGCCTCTTGTGCTGGAGACCCACTGCTATGAAACCCTTGCTGTAGAAGAGCTATGACCCTTCTCATGTAGAACAGGAGAAGATATCCACAAGTTTGCTTTCCTGTGAATAAGGTAACCTTTTAAATAAAGGGAGTGGGCTGGGAGTCAGAGAGATTGTCATTAGTAACAGCTAAAGGGGCCTGCTGCTTTGGTACACAAACGGGATCTAAGCTGAACTGGTGTCCTGGTTCCGGCTGGGACAGAGTTAACTTTCTTCCCAGTAGCTGGGGAGGGTGTGCTGTGTTTTGGGTTTGGTATAATAGGAGCGTTGATGGCCCATTGATGTTTTGGGTGTTGCTGGGTGGTGCTTGCACCCGGCACTTTTCGGCCTCCCATGCCCTGCCAGGTGCAGGGGAAGCTGGCGGGGGGAGCACAGCCGGGGTGGTTGACCCAGCTGGCCAATGGGGTATTCCATATCATGCGATGTCATGCTCAGTATAAAAACTAAGGGGGGGGGGGGGCTTTGGGTCCCGGGAGCGGGCTCTCGTATTGGGCACGCGTTGGTTTTGGCAGGTGGTGAGCAGTTGCATTGTGCATCGCCTGCTTTGTATATTGTTGTTGTTGTTATCACTGTTATTATTACTGTTCTACTTTGTTTTATTTCAATTATTAAACTGTTTTTATCTCAACCCACGAGTTTTCCTACTCGTGCCCTCCCGATTCTCTCCCCCATCCCACCAGAGCGGGGGGGTGAGCGAGCGGCTGCGTGGTGTTTAGGTGCTGCCAGGGTTAAACCACGACAACTGGCTAAAGAAAGTGTCAAAAGTTGGTTGGTTTGGTTTTGGTTAACATTCAAAGGAATACATTCTGTTGAAGTGTGTTCTTCCTTCCTTCCCATTCCCTGGCAGTTCTGTCCCCATGCCAAGGGAGCAATCGTTACCATGAAAAACATCTGAAATAGCAGGACCAAACACAGACCCTTTCCTTCATCCCAGGGACAGAGGGAGAGGTGCTTGGATTAGCCACCGATTTCAGTTCCTTCCTTGACCGACACAGGTGCTGCAGGAGCCCCCTGACGCACACAGGCGCACTGTTTAAACTCTCTTCTCCCCCATGCCTGTGGTCTCTGGGTGGTGTTAAACTCTACCTGTCACTTTGATGTTGCCTGTAGCTTTGGCAATGTTGTTTTCAATCACGCAGGTGTAGGTGGCGTTAGCAGTAATGTTGTGCAGAAAGGAAACCACTTTCAGAGTGATGTTTTCGGCGTTCAGCTTGTAGCTGGTGTTGGCAACGTGAAGTAGGTACTCCCCGGCGTCGCTGTAGGCTGTCCAGCGCACAGCAGGTCGAGGGAACCAGCGCGGTGCTTCACACTGCAACGTGTCGCCGCTGCTGCTGTTCTCCACGTGGACCTCGGGGGTGCTGAAGGCTTTGGGAGGGAAAACAGCGAGAGTCAGAAAATAGCAAATGTCTAGGAACTGGGCGTGAAACACCCAACTGCATCTGCCTGTCAGTCCCAAGTATTTCTAGAGTACTTGCTGCTCAGCGTTGCATGTAGCCAAACAAAACACAGAGGCTCAGACAGAGGTCTGTATAGGTTGGGCTACAGGGGGATGACTACAGGGGATCTAAAGACTCCTAGGACAAGGCAGTCCAGTTTGACAAGATCTGCTGAGATCATGGCAGAGCTTTAGTGTCTTTAAGTAATTCTGCTTAACAGTTACGAGCTGGGTCCCGGGCTCATAAACTAAGTTTCCCAAGAGCTCCTGGATATCCAAGCTCCCAGAGGAGACAGGGCTCAGGACCTGGCCTGCCTGAGACTGCCCGTGTCTGCTGAATGCCCGGCTTCCCCGGGCAGGAACTGCAGCCGGCACAGCTCTGCTCACCTCTGCTGAAGGCAGGTGGCTGAAAGGAGGCACCTGCTATTCTCGACAGGGAGAGGCATGCCAAAAATGATTGCTGTTATCAGAGGCTGGGGGAGGGGGAAGATGACTCACCCTCTCCGCTGAGTGAGAAGGGAGCCTGACCGACACCTATGGCTTCATGATGTGACTCTGATGCTAAATGGGGCTGCAGCCAAGGGAAGCTCCATCTGCACCTGCTGAGGCTGAGGGCATACTAAGGTGTGGCCTGAGCTGCAGGATTTATGCCAGCATCCCTGAATTAAACGAAACATTTAAAGCCCATTGCAAACTCACCTGTGTTTTAAAGCCAAGACTGTCTCAAATAAAACTTTGTTAGTCTTGCTCCCCTAGAAAAACATACCTCTGTATATTCACTGTATTTCCCACACGCACATAGGTGAAGAGAAACAGCAGCTTTCTAGGAGAGCAGAGTTCACTAACTTCAATGGAAATAAAACCTAATACAGCATTTCACGTGTTCTCTCTAATGCCTTTTCTGTGTGGGTTACCTTAAACATCAAATCAAGCAACGCAAAAGCAGGCAGATTCACAAGGTTTCAAGGAGGGGTAGGAGACCAAGTCCCCATGGGACTTAAGCACACCTCAGACATGAGCCAAAGCCCTCTGGCCTTGCTGTTACCTACTGTAGTCCCAAGCAGTTCTTCCATCCTTGCCATTGCAAGATAAGGTGCCTGTGAGCCCAGCAGCCTTTTTTTTCACTGCTTGGGGAAGTGCTTCACATAGCAACAGGGCAGAAAGCACACTTTCAATAAGAAATGGGAGACTGTGTGAAACGACACTGGCCAGGTGTTCCTGCGACACCAAGTCTTATTGCCTTTCTGTCCCAAGACGGACTCCCTGTGAGTGACATGGGGACGTGTCTGCATCTCCAAGACATCTGTCACATGCTTCTGCACAGGTGGCTACCTCTTGGTGCTTTGGCTTTGCTGGGCCAAAGGAGGAAACCGGACCTGCAGAAAAGCAGCCTGTCTCATTCAAGAGCTCTGCTGGTTACTACTGTCCTGCCATGACTGGCCTGAAGCACAGAGGAAGCCTGCGTGCTGCCGGTACATCTGGCCTCACCACATAAGCAGTCACCCATCCTAAAACTGCATTGCCTTGACTCAGAGGCATTTGACAGTTTTTCCTCTCCCAGTTTGAGGTGTTGGGCAGCAATGCTGGTCGCAGTGGTGAGGGAGAGGGTGCAAAGACTGAAGTCTGCAGGAGACCCTGAAGTGGTTCATCCATCAGTCTCCAACATGAGGTGACCCTTTGGGAGGTGACTTGTTACTGCAGCCAAAGTCATCTCACTGGAAGAGTGTGAAGACCTGGTGGTTTCCAGATCTCTCCTGGAGGACTGACTCTCCAACGTTTGGAGAGCCATGAAGATTTTTTTCCTCCTTTCTAACGATTCTCTTGGCTACCTTAGGAACTTTCCCTGGAAGGTCATGGACCCACTCTACTCTGCCAACGCCCGAGTTCAAGGGATGTGCTAGGACCTCAGGGGTGCCAGCAAAAGCCAGCCAGAGAAACACTAAGACCACCTACCTGGGCAGGCTCACGTTATCCCTATTGTATAGTCAGTGTAACTCACCACAATTTCATTAGAAAGACCCAGAGGTGACAGAAACGTGTGAAACGCTGCTGAGTTCAGTGGGAGCGTATTGCTTTGTGCCAGTGGTGAACATGATGGCCAAGCCCAGAGGGTTCAGTAGAATTAAGCACCCGCAAGTGAAAATTCAGCAGTGTCTGTGCATGTTTTAAGGTTGACTCATAACAAGGTAAACAATTAACTCTAGCAAATATGTAATACTTACGATAACTATGATATAGGTGGTTTGTTGCTTTGATAGCCGTTTTTAAAAACTGAATACATTAGAAAAACAGAAAAAAGATATTAAATAGGCTCTAATTTTTATTATGCAGCACTTCTGGCTGGAGATATATCTTATTCTAGAGAGAAAAAGCTATCATTTGATCTTTAACAGGTGTAAAATCTGAATCTTTATAAGATCAACTAGCTACTCCCGTTCTTAGGGGCTCTTTGTAGTCAGTTAAAGTATCTGGTAGACTATGTGTGGTAAATAGAAGAAAAAAGACAACTGAGTGCATTAAAATAATAATCTTTTCTGGAATGAGGATGTAGAAAGAGCGGGTAAGGCCATAAACACCTCTGGAAAAGCCAAAAATACCCCAGTCCTACCCAGGGGTGTAGGGCTCAACGGTGGATGCTGGAGGAGCAGGCGCTGCTCACACAGACTCTAGCATCGGCATAACTGCAGCTAGGTCCGACCCTGCCACATTAGCCTGTGTTTTGCAGCAGGATTTTCTTTCTTGTACCACTCACCTCCTGTCCTGTACCACAGCACTGCCGCTCCGCTCCCTCTGGCCGTGGTGACGGAGCACTGGTAGGTGCCGGCATCAGAGAGCTGCACGTCCCTCAGCTCCAAGGAAGCGTTGCCACCAATCACCTGGTCTGCGAACACCGCCGTGCGGCCCTGAAACGACGCGTCTTGCTCTTGCAGGTAGTCCTTCCCACCTTTAAACTCATGAACCAGCCCGGCTACTCCCGCCTTGGCCCACCGGATCACTATACTCCCCATCCGGATGTCAGGCTCGAAAGTGCAGCCCAGGACACCACGCTGACCAATGTTCCCTGGAGACGTCAGCGCCATCACGCTGATGGAGCGTTTTCCTGCAAGGAGTAAGCAAGGTGGCATGAGAAAGGTGAGGCGGTGAGTGCGGAGAAAGGCCAGACCACCCTGCGGCTGTCATGCATCAACCCCGAGGCTGAATGGGCACTGGCACATTGCAAGGACACCAGTAGCAGCTACCAGTGCTGCTAGCAGAGGTCAACTCCCATGGCTTATATACCAAGCATATCAAGGAGCATTTCTTTAGCAGGCAGTCTGCTTCAAAAAGTAGCTCCTCTTATTTGTTTGAGAAGAATTCGTATAGTGTTTTCTTGCTTACTTATATGTATCAGGAATTTTCTCTTTGCAGCTGCCAGAAGAGTGTGATTTTTGTGTCTTTTCTTAGTTGGGACCTCCCTTTATGCAATATAAATGTGATTGCAAGTCGTAATGCTGGCAGAGAAATAAGAGGCTGCTCTTTCACCCTTACTGGAATTCAAACCATTTTCTTTCGTTTAAGAAAAATCATCATTTCCCTTCCCTGGGGACACAGATAGCTTCTCAAGACAAATCCTAACCAGCGAGCTTGAGAATTAGCTCCTTCCCAGAGCCAGGTCCTCTGTCCCGTGCAGCCCTTCCCTAAGCACCCCAAGGAGGCTGCATTTTGGCCAACACCAAAGCAAGCAACACATTTTTGTCATCTCTCAGGGAGCAGGGGAATGTGCCCCATCCTGGCAGATGCTGCCCAACTTTGCAATAAATACCATCGTCTCCTCCTATCTGGGAGAAGGAGCACAGTACGTGCAGGACTTTCTGTATGTGTAGGTTTAGGGCTCCAAGCCCAATGAAATTCCAGCTAACACAGCACTGCATCTCCAGCAGCACAGGTTGTGCTACACTTATTGACCACTTGCCTCAGCTGGCTTCCCATGGAGCAACAGATGGAGTTGAATGTTTCAGTTGCTAACACACCAGATGATAGATAAACAAAACAAACAAACAAAAAAAAGCCTTAACTTCTGCTGTGAAAGCATAGGTCAGGCATTCACTTCCCRGGGCAAAACGGAGCTGCCCCGCAGCGCCGGGGCTCCCATGTGCACAGCTGCTGCTGCTGCAGCCTGGGGCTGGCCCGCTGACAAGTTTTCGCAGAAATTAAGAGCCAACACAGATTTCCTCACAGCTCTGAGTGCCAAGTGCTGGTGTCTTCTAACCCACCCTGAGCACGTGTGTGTGCGTGTGTAAATCTCTGCTTTATTTAAAACCTACAAGAGCTCACAGTCTCCAAGGAGAGCACAGCTCCTTGTGGTTTAATGCCATGGAGCGATACCTTGTTGAGAAAGGCCAGAACTGAAGTCGCCTGTGCAGTCTTAATTCAGCCATCTGGTACATAAGCTTTATAAAGTGAGCCTTCATTAAAGGGTCATAGGTGGCACTCCCACACAAGATCACACCTCAGCCTACGCACAGGATGGAGACATGGAGGTAGCGGCAGGGCAGAAGTTCATCACCCCACCAGTAACAGCAAGAAATCTGAGCAGTCACGTACCTGAGACACCAAACCCGATGATCAGGGCAATCACCGCAGCCAGGATGATAATGACTGTAGTCATGCTATTTGGGGAAAAAAGAAAGGACAACATTACCGCGCAGCCAACCTCCTTTCACACCCTATGTCTACGGTGCACGTCTGCAGAGCCACCGGCAGGAAGGAGGTCGAGGCGGGTAAGCCACAGACCTAGAGCAAGGTGGACCAGTGAAGCACATGACCACGGTAGTGATGAACATCAGGGTGAGCAGTCGTCATCAAAGGTGGGGGACCATGTGGCGGGAGGAAAGGAGACCCAGGTTTTGCCTTTGGAAGGAGGCAGTGGGTCCCAGTGGAGGATGCTCCTCTCTGCATCCCCTGGTGCATGAGCGAGCTGGGCAGTCCCTGCTGGCACTTGTGAGGGTCCAGTTGCCCAGAGAGGTGAGCAGAGCACTGAGACAGGTCCCTGAGCCCAGGAGACACCCAGTACAAGCCAGGCAGTGGGCAGGAGGAGGCTGGAAACAGGGCCAGGTCTGTGAGCTGACCAGTTTGGGGATGCCCCATGTGCAGATGGATAAGTGGCTGCCGAATGAGAAGCTGAGGAGGAGAAGACCACTTGCCAAGCCACACAGGCAGAGCAGCCCTGGCAGAGGAGGCCACAGGCAGCACGGCATGGAGCAGCACAGCTTGAGCCTTGCTGAGCACAACCCACCTCCAGCACAGCCCCGGCTTGGACAGACCTGTAAGCGTGGCCTGGTGCAGGTTCCCACCACAGCCAGTGGAGCTGTCACATGTGGTCCTGGGTGCATTGTCACATGGACTGGGGGTTGTGGCAGCAACCTCAGCTCCCCACCGGAGCAAGCCCTGAAGCAGCTCCCCACAAAAACCCACAGGTACATCCTGGGGTGAGCAGCTCGTGCGTTCATGCCCAATGGTCTCACAGGCTTGCTGGGCTCAGCCCTGCTCAGGACTGCCGGAGGAGAAGCCCAGAGAGCCGCAGGAGGTCCTCACAGCGAACTTTCCCCCTTCCCCAAGCCTGGCAGGGCACTGGAGGGAGCTGTGCTGCAGGAAGCACAGGCACCGGCCACGGCCACAGCACCAGCGTCTGGGGCTGCCAGCCCAGGGCCTGTTTAGCCCCATTGTACACAGAAACTCCCGAGCTGCCTCTTCCCATCTTGTCCCCAGGCAGAAACAGGCTGCGAGATGTCACAGCCCTCCTGCCCACACAAAAATAGCCACTCTGCTTCAGCTGTGTTCACTGGCTTGCGGCACGCTCTTTCCCAACACATCGGGCAGCTTTCCCACATGAGCGCCCGTCGGTGTCTGTAAAACTGCACTGCTCCTCCCACTGTTAATGTGTGCCTGCATCAGGTACTTGCACATTTGCACCTCAATCACTGCAGATGCCAGGATTACGGGGCTGATATGGAGCTCTAAGGAGTTGCACCATGTGAACAAGCCCCTCCTGCAGGGAGCAGCAGGGACGGGACAAAGGGAAGATGGGTTGAAAGAGGGGATGGAGAGGAGGGGAGATGTTGCAGAAGGCTTGCTTGTCTTCCCACTGTCTCCCTTCCATCCTCATCCTTAAAGCCAGCAGAAAGTTGCCTGAGGGACCCCTGTCTGCACATACCAGCGTGCTCAGGACAAGGGAACAGAACTCTGTATTTCATCATGAGTGTGCCGTAAGTCCATATAAAGGTTCATACGAGTCCATATATACATTCACATCCATACCAAGCCTTCCCTGGCTAGATGCCCTCAGACCTGGGAGGTGACACGTGTTTGGCTTCCTCCCCATTCTCACCAGCTTTCACTCACGACCAGGGTGGACAGCAGTCCTCCGCCTGCCCCCTCCTGGTGCCCTGCAACTGCGGTCACAGCTGACCCCATTGGGGAGGAAAGCGGCAGATATCCTCCAGCCGCAGGCATCAGGCAGCCGGGTACTCATCGCCAGCCACCACCTCCCCTGGGGGCCTGTGAGATGGGGACTTCGTTTGTTGGCTCATGCAGATCCCGCAGCGTGACAGCTCCCGGCGGAGACTTGTCATGTCCCACAGGGCTCAACCCTGAGTCACTCAGGTTCTCAGCCAGGCTCACTGTGGGACAACCCTTGTGCTTTCCTATTCCAGGGCAGATCTGAGCCTCTTGCATGTGCTGAATAGTATCTACCTCCTTGAGGAGCTCCTCCAATTTCTATGGAGCTGATGCCAGAGCGAGATAGTTGCTATAAACTCAGCCAAGGTTGCCATGATCAGCCTCAGCTCTCATGCCTGCGAAGCATGGGCTTAGACCCACAGCACATACGCCTGGAGCAAGTGGCAGCCATGCTGTCTCACAGCGGCTGTGACTCACTCTCATGCCTCTAGATTAAAATCCTCCTTCCCGAGAGTGGGCAGGGGGGAAATTGCTGGGAGCCAAGGGATACTGCCTGCAGATTGCAGAGGATTTCATCAATAAATGCCGGAGGGGGTATGGCAGGGGACAAGCAGCCAGGACTCCCTGCTGTGCAGTCCCTGAACGCTTCAGGTGCCACCACACTTGCCCCCAGTCCTCAAAAGGACCCTCTCGCCTGAACACTACCTCTGCCCTAGCACTGTGCCAGGCAAAACCATCCTCAGCTCGCTCACAGACAAACACAAACCAGCACTAACAGGCCAGCACCAACGCTTTTGTCCCCCGCTGGCACCACCTGCCCCCGTAGCTGCAAAACCTTGCTAGCTTTGCATCCAGAGAGGTGCTTTCCACCCCTGGTTCAAGGCGGCAGCAGAGCTGACGGAAAAAGCCGCTCGTTTGTTACAGGGGGGATGGCAATTTTGGGTACATGGATGCCACTGCCCACTTCAACACCCCTTGCCAGGGACAAGGGGGAATCAGGGCCTTTGGAGTTTCCTCCAGAGAAACTGCGAGATCCAGGAATCACAAGGGCCTTAAAAATATTTGCCTGTGAGCCCCCCGTGTGTATTGAGTCGATCTGGAGTGAGGGGCGAACAAACAAGAGGAAGCTGGCAACCCGGCCACGTGCTGACAGTAGCTGTGTTTCACAACAGCCCAGTCCAGCAGTTCAAGCGAAAAGCAATTTTCGGTGTATCAGCACCCCTCATACCTCCAGTGTTTCAGAGGCATGGAAGCTGGCTGATGCAGATGGCTGGGGCTGCACAAGTCGGAGCCCTGACGCCACTCTTGGTTCTCGGCGGCACTTTGGCAGCCTGCGGGATGCCGCTCCACACATCCTACCCTCTTTTCCCCGGTCCCGTTCCTGATCAGCCAAACAGGGTTTTGCCCACAGCTCTGCGCAGTCTGAATGCTGCTGAGCACAGGGGACAGAGAGAGGCTCACAGCCCCGTCGTGACAGGCGGCAGAGGCTTAATCATCCTGATCTCTAGCTCCACACAGAGTAAGCCTTCCCTTGGGAATGGGCTTAGAGGTGCGGGGATCAAAAAACCTGGAAGATTAAGAGATTGAAGGTCCCCTGCCTTCCTCCTTATATCAAAGCTTACTGTGGGAAAAAAATAGCATGGCAGGGGCAACCAAAAGGAAGGGTTTTCCATTCCAGTAAGTGGTTAATGATTGCAGAGCTCAACTTTTCTCAGCGCTTCAGTTTTATTTTTTGAGTTGTTTTGTTTTGTCTTGTTTTTTCCTGAAATTAATAGAAACCTCCCACTGCTCCTCTGAAGGTTCCTGGAAAATTCACCCCTCTGTCTGGGCTATTTCATTTCAAGATGAGCCTGAAGAGGCCAATGGCCTTGAAGAAGCCTGCTGCTTCCAGTAACCTGCTGCCATCTGGCTGCACGCAGCCACCCGGGGTGGGCAGAGGCACTGGCAGGGCCGGAGGATGGTTCTCAGAGCAGCAAGGGGTAGACGTTCATTTTTTCACACCCATCAGTTATTGCATTTCCTTGACAAAAGCCAGTTGGGCTGCCTCTTGAGAATAACAGAGCTGGTTATTACATGCATTCCAGACGCATGAGGAATATGATGCCCAGTGGATATTTACACCGTGTTACATTATGTCTACTAGTGTTCTCACTTTCATCAGCGAAAAGGTGCAGATAATATTACTATTCTTGTTCTTCCTTGATGCTCCATGTGAGAAAGATGGAGCATGGCTCATGCGTGAGAGGTCTCTTCTGTTCACATGTGGACTGTCCTTCTCCCCACTGCTGTTCAGCTTAGGTGGGACGGATACTTGTAACAGCTGAAACCTTTTTGACAGAATAAATGCAAGCAGGGATGTCTCACACACCTCGCTGGAGCCTTTGCCTCCATCCAGCCTGGAAAAGCCCACACCTGGGATGAAGAGACATGGCTTGTTCGTGGCTCTGATCATGCAGTCAGGTTTAGATGCAAGTCTGGTCCACGCTCATCAGAGGCTGAAGCAAGTTTGCCAACTAATTTAGCCATCTGGTGGGGGTTATTTTCGACTAATCAGGAGATAAGGATATGAGGGAGATATTTTTATGGCCTTCCCCATGATACTTCTTTTTCCTACTGTAGTTCACCAGGACTTGGTCAATAGCTTCAAAGGAAACAGGCTCATTGAAACAAGAGGCACAAACCAGCTTGGTCATCTTCCCAGCTCTTACTCCTGACCCACACAGCAAGAAAACTTGCTGTAGGACAGCTTTTGCCTTTCTGCCCACAGCACGCCGATGTGATGGAGACGTAAGCGACTGTCTGAGGGCCAGCAGAAGGAATGCGGAGCCTTCCTCAAGCCATTGATACCCCAACCTACAACAGCAGGAACACAGAGCCTTTCTCGAGCCATTGATACCCCGACCTACTACAGCATTCAAACCTGAGGTAGCGTATTCCAGCCATGCACAGTTTCTAGGACACACATCTCCATCCTGGCTACAGTTGATGACCTGCACATGGGTGTCTGACAGCTATATGGCCTTACGGATTGTATAAAAGAAGCTGTACCGGTATTTAAGTAGCCTTAAATAGCTACTTATAGTAGCAGTATAGAGTCGAGCTGCAAAGAACTGCTGTCTTGAAAGCTCCTGGCAGCAGGGTGGTACAGCTGAGGCATCTGGAAAATCCAATTCCCTCCCTCCTCTCTCCCAAAGCAGATGCAGATAATACCATACCTCCAGAAAATGAACTGGCCTTGGGATGCCATGGTCACGGCACCTACGAAGACAAGCCAAACACCAGGTGCCCAAAGGTCCCACACTGTTCAGCACAGCCCCTGTCCTTCGCATGATATATTCTCCTGGGCTGTCCTGCTTAAATAACTGAACTCAGCTAAGGAGTGGTGAGCCCAAGCAGTGAACTCTGAGGAATGAGGAAGCAGTAAGCATCTCAGCTCCCCCATCAGGCCAGTCAAAAGCAGGGAGGCCTGGTTAGTCACTGGGGCAACAGGAGAGACCTCCTACACCATCCATTAAAGAAACATGTCTGACATAAAACAAAAAAATAACACAGCTCATGGTTTGGTAGCCAGCTAATCCTGGGGTCAGAGTGCAGCAGGCTCCGATGTAGATCCTCAGCTCACTCATCACTGGTGGGTTGCATTACATCCAGGGCTAGCTCAGCTCTCTTTGCTAAAATCTCCAATCATGCTGTTGGCACTGGGCAGAGAGGTTCCATCTGTGGGTCCCCTTCCTGGCCCCATTCACGATGTACGTCTTCCCCTGCCTCTCTGTGCTGTGCTAAGAGGCTCCTCCAGGCTCAGCAGTGCCATCAGAGCCACACAGGTTCGGCAGTGGCCTCTTTTCTGACTGCTGTTTTCTTCTGCTGAACCAGACCAAACTACTTCTCCCCAAGGCCAGCTCCTGCTGTTCTCAGATCTGCCATTAGGGTGGACATCAGAGCATGTCAAGGAAAGAAACTGGCACAGACCCTGCAAGCCTTTCCCTCTGTGCTTGGTCTCACTCGAGGCTGGGGGCAGGATGAGTAGCTTTTGGGCATAAAAGGTTGAGAAGGGCAGAGAGATTGCGAAAGAGCAGAAAAGAGAAGGCAGCTTGCACCACTGTGTTCGGTTTCCTGAAGGGGAACCTGTGATTCTTGTCATCTGCGTCTGGACTGCGTTCCAGGGAGGATGGGGAAAGGGGAATTTTTGACAGTCCATAGCCATCTCCAGCAAGTTTGGATGGTTAGTGGGAGTGAACAGCTTTCCTATGCAGAGCTGAGGATGCCCAGAGGAACTGGGAACAGTCTAGCACCTAACAAAAACCAAATTACTTTCTCTGCAACAACCACAGGTTAAATTCAATACCAATTAATACCGGTCAGTGATGACCAAACCAGCTGCAAAGGCTGAGCAGGGCTCAGGAGGGCTTACGATGCCCTGAGGGGCACAGTAGCCTTCTAACTGTGCATGTGTGAGATTTCAGAAGTGTGCGCTTAGTCTTTTGGACCATGGTTCAACTCCAAAAGAGCCTGTTCACCTCTACAAGGGATGAACATAGCCAAATGTGGTGCACGACACATAACAGACTTTTCTAGACAGCAGAGAGGGGGCTGGAAGGGGCTGTGGCTCTTGTACAGGCATCCAAGTCAGCAAACTGTATTCCAAGGCATTTAGCACCCAGGACTCACCACTTCCAGCCTCCTCATGCCAGGATGAAGTTACATGTCACAGCTTGTGTTGAACCTCCTCCTACATCCCACCACCTTGCACTGATGAGAGCACAGATCTGAACCTCCACTAAGCCTAGTCACCTGTTAGGAAACAAAGTAAAATTAGAAAGCAAATGGTTTCCTGCTGGGTTAGGGAGTTGAATTGGCTCCCCATGTGGTCAGAGGAGAGTCACACCTAGTGATACTGCTGGTGCGGCAGGACCGCGTGGCCTGCAGCAAGGACAGAGGAGGCAGGGTGAGACCTTCTCCTTTCAAGAGTGACTAGCCATTGGGTTTACTCAGCCATTCATGTGCTACTTCAGTGTGAGCGCTTGACTGCGAAGCTAATCGCTCTCCAGGTAGAGGAGCTACCTGAACACCCTGTGCAAGGTCTGTGGCAGAGGTATGAACAGGACCTACTTCTTACGCTCCAATCTTGGCTGTTACTGAAAGCACATCCTTCATCTTATGGCCTCTGAATGAAACTGAGGAGTGGAAATCTTTCACCTGAGAATCACTGTTGCTCTTTGGTCGTTGCAATAATTTAAACTTATAAAGCAAACTTTATACGGTTTTCACTTCCCTTCTGCTTTAGCATGGAATAGCCCTTTTTAATCTGAAAAAAAGAAATCTGATTTATTTTGTAGTATTTTACTGATTACTAAACCTGTCGTAATTTAGCAGAGCATTACTAGAAGCTAAGAATAGCTCTAGGCCATAGTGGCCTGGTGGGAAATGCACATTAAGAAATATCCTGTTGCCCTCAGTGACACCTGATTTACAGCTGCCTTTGGTGCAGTGCACCAATTAAGTCCGGGTCATAGCCGCAGCACACCTCACCACACAGCCAACAATCGGGTTACTTCCATGTTGGAAAAACAGGTCTGTTTCTCAGGCACAGGCAGCCCCGGCAGGACCAGGGAAAATCCCATTCACTGGGGCAATACCACATTAATTTCTGAGCAGCTCTCATGCTGGAGCCTACTCCTATCCGTATGTTTCTACTGCAAAAAAACAAGAGGTATTCAGGATATTTCCCAAAGAAATCAAGGATCTGTGACCACACGGTCTGCCCAGCTCTTACCACTTTCGAATCTATTAGCAAAATCCAACCAAATGTAACAGCAGGATCTGGTCCCACACGGTCTGTAAAAGCTGGTGAGCACCTGGGGAAGAGAGACATCAGCTGTCTTCACTGAGGGGAAGGCAACAGCAGGCACAAAGTGTTACCAGTTTTGCTGAGCCCACCAGCTGGTGCCCTACAGCTGGCCAAAGCATGTGCTGCCTCTTGCCTGCATGAGGGAATAGTGGGGGCAGGAAGGACTGAAGATGGGTCAGGGCCCAAGAAAATGTTCAGTGGTTGGGGGAGGCATGGGCACAAGAACCACACTGCGGTCACTCTGCCCCTCATAATACAACTTGTTTCTTTCTTCACAAATAATAATTCTGTCAGAAGAATTCCCTTACTTATGGCAAGTTCATGCCTTATTTCAATGTCACTAGAAAGCTGAAGGAGCTATCAGCGAAGGAGGAGAACCAGAAGAAGATGGAGTTGTGGCAAGCTGACAAGCAGCTGAGTCTGATGTAGTGCTCAAGAGAGGTGAAGGCAGCCAGCAGGCTGAAAAAGATGAAAGCTATCCTTGGGATTTGGCCAAAAATGTTGGACACCTTTCCAGCCTTGTGCTCCCACATCTGTAACAATGGTGTCAAGAGGTGCTTGAGAAGCACCAGAGATGGGAACAGCAGTGGTCCCACCCTGAAGGCTGGAAGGAGGAGAGCCTTTTCAGCTCTACCTGTCCTCGGCCTCACCTGCCCTTGAAGGGAAGCTGGAAGCAGCAGCACTCAGAACAAGCCCTCATCTCTCAAAACAGGGAGGTGGTGAGCCACCCTTGGCTGGAAATAGGCAAATCCCCCTACGCTGCCTGTGGGCCACTGCCAAGGTCTGTCTTGACATGGCACCCCAGATGGTCAGTGCACCCTTGTGAATCACCTCATGCCATGGGAAGGCCAAGAAGCCCTGCTGAGCCAGCTTCTGCACTGCTCCCGCGATCTTCTGGGGACAAGCTAGACACTCATGCACAGAGCTACAAGCGCAGCCGTGTTGCCAGTGTGGTTTGCCTCCTCTGAGAAGGGAGAGATACCCTAGCATGATACCTGACCCTAGAGGCATCCTACGTGGAGCCTTCCAGGCTGCAGGGGCTCTTCCAGGTCTTCCACAGTCTCTTGTTCTTGCTGTGTTTTTCCTTCCAGCTACACTCTGTTTTCCCTATCCAGGGAGTAAGTCCCCCTTCTCTTGCCTCCCAAAGCCCCTGCTCATGTTTATCACCATTTCTTTTCTTTTTTTTTTTACCCCCCCAAACTTTGGAGACAGGCAATTTTATCAGCAAGGGCTTTTGTCCTGGGAAAAACATGCATATTTACCGGTGCTGTTCTGTCAGCACTGCATGTATGTCTGTCTTGAAAATACCTTTGTTATCTCAAGGATCAGCTGGCCAGAAATAACATCATGTAGCCCAGCAGACTAACTACACCTCCTAATCCACCACCTGCCCAAGGCTGATTACCAACAGAGCACTGGAAGCCATTCCTGGGAGTGTGAGACTCCAGCAGATCAGTAGGATATATTCATTTGGCAAAGCATTCTGAGTAATGAACACTGAGGGCAAAGTCTGCTTGCAAATAATGGGAGGACACTCGCACCTAACCCCCACAAAGTGACTAAGGTCATTTAATGTCTTTTCTGCACATGATTCTTCAAGCTATCCTCATGCACAGCCTGCTTTGCCCAAACACAGAATGGTAGCCGGTCAATACTTTATAATCCCTGGAAACTGAGCCTTCAAGTCTACCAGAAAAAAAAAATCCATACAAGGGCCTGACCCTGGCAGGATTAGTACCCCATGCTGTCCGAAAACTGCTCTCCCCATGTCAAACATAGAGCTCAGCCCAAGCTGACTGCAGTTCCCTGAAGGTTTATATGTTGGCTGGTGTAATTCTCACAAACAGCTTCTTGGAAAATGTCAGCGACAGGGTGTGTAAGGGATGCCTAACACAAAAAGAAAACACATTCCTCTGTCTGAGAGGACTAAGATGTTTTTAAACAGAAATTATATGACTAGAAGATAGTGCTGTCCTTATGCAACACAGCACGGAAGCTCCGAGAAAAAACAGTGCACAAGTAGGGGCTGGGGCGCAAGAAATAGAGACACAGAAAATGAGGCATTTCGTTTTGCATCACATTCTGTACTGAGCACTGACTCTGCACATAGCAAGGACAAGAATGAGTTACTGTTTGTTCCATTAAAGGTTAACTCAAATTAAACTTTCACTTTGAAATTTCAGAGTCAGCAACTTGGAGACTTAAATTGCCTAACTTGGAGATTTAAACTGCCTAACCTTCCCCCGTTTGTTTGACAGCCCTTTCTGGATGATTAATGGAAAGCTATAAACAGCATTTGCATAAGGATATCTATCTCCTTTGCTGAGAAGAAGAGGTTCCAAAACTGGCTTTGTAAGAGGCGTGAACAGCAAATGAGTCTTCTAGGTCTGAGCAAGCAAACAGACAGCACAGGTTTTTACTCTTTACAAGCCAGCTATCATCAGCCAGAAAGCAAGAACCAGTCTTTACTGTTGACACTGGAGCAGCATTCCTCTCCCCAAATGACCAACAGTCAGACCTTTGTCCCCACCCCAGCTCCCCAGGCAGTATTACGACCCCCTAGCAACACACACCTACTAGCAAGGTTACCCCTAGGGCAGTAGCGTTCCCAGTCTCAATGACACAAATGTGTTTTGTTCAGGAAGGTGTATCCAGGGTGTCTGCTTCACCCAGGCAAGTGGCAGGCAGTAATCAGCAGGTTAGCAGTTGCCCTTCCAGGAAAGTGCTTCTTCCTCCTCATCATAGATGCCATTACCCCAACTATGGGTTGGCAGTGCGTGTACAAGCCCAGAACATCCACCCTCCCTTGTGGAAAATGGGACAAGCTCTCCTTCTAAAAACAGAGCCTTGCCAAGACTGCACAAGCCAAATCCAGGAGTTTTGCTGTATTCTGTCTCCTGCTGCTGCTCTTCCCTAGTTGCCCCAGTTCAGGACACCTGCAAACCTGCACCTATGGCTCCTCCCGATGCTCAAACTGTCCCCAAATCTTCCCTTGGTGAGCTGGGTGCTCTCCTGGCTCCTGTATCACCCCCAGCAGCGCTATGTCCCACACCATCTCCATGGAGAACATACAGACTGGGTGAATGACATTCTAATTCCTTGGATTTCCTTCAGATATATTACTAACCCATCATGCTCTTACTTTGCAGCAAGGGTGTAATGAAACTACAGCTCACTTGGAGAAAATACAAGAGTTGCAAACACAACAGCAGCTCCCAGGAGTGTGACTGTGCTATATGTGCACATCCAAGGCCAGAATCCAGCCGCATATCTGATGAGGAGGCAGAAGCCATATTCAGGCTGCCAAGCCTTTCCAAGGCACGAACACAAACCCTTTGGAATGTGCCCCAACAAGCAGCTTTGGCCTCTTCAAGAAGGACAGCAGAGATTGTCGATCCTGCAGAATGAGACACATCTTGACCCTCCTGTGAGGTAACTGCTCAGACTGAGTTTCCCCTTAGAGCCTGACCCCACAGGCCTCAAGTCCTTGAAAGTGAAGGCACCAGTACAATGCCCAGTGTTTGCTCCTGTTCAGGCACAAAACAACTTTGCGTACACAGCCCCGGGTGGAATATAAGGCACAATTTTATTTTCCCTCATTCCTCTTTCTCAGTTTGCACCCATCACGTTGTTTTCCGGCAGCGAGGCTACGCAGTGATCGCAGGGATCCTTGTGGTTTACGCTCATGCAGCAGCCAGCAGCAGTGCCCTGGGCTTGCAGGGGCTCACCTGGCTGCTCAGAGCACCACTGTCCTGAGCAAACCCCTCTGCAAGGTGTCGCTGGGTGGCCCACCCAAACATTCCGAGCTCTCCTTCACTTGTCCGCAGCACGACCAGTGTGGGCAGCCAGGGTGACCTTTGTGTCCATGGCCACAGCCTTGGTACCCACCTGCAAGAGAGGAGGCACCATCAGCTGAACCAAAAGTGGGCCAGAAAATCCCAGTGTGTCAGAGGCTTTCAGAGAATGCTTCAGGCCCAGGACTTGTCTAAGATAGGGAGGCACACGCTGATGAGAACACAGCTTATTCAAGGCCAAAATTGCCAGGGCTCCATAAAGAAAGGAGAACAACCGAGGGGGACATCCCTATTCCAATTACTGGGGAAAGCTGAAGATCTCTGTCCCCTTGCCTGTTGAGTAATGCAAGACACAGGCCTGCAGAACTCCATGCCAGCCATTGGTGGCTATGGCCAGAGCTAGATACAGATCAAGCACAGAAAAAGGAAGAGGCTGGTTCTACACTAAAACATGCAAAACACACAATGATGCATGCAGGTCAAGGACAGGGAAGTTGGTTGGGATTAAACAAATAAGGGAGTTGAAATCTTATCCTAAATGAGGAGTGAGGCTTCTCCACAGGACAGCATTGGGCACTGTGTGACACAGCCCAGAACCTCCCAACCTGCCAGCCCTGGAACAGGAACAGTATAGACGCAGTGCTGCTCAGCCTCACTGAGAAGGGCTGAAAGACAGAGCTGCCCTGCCCCATTTCCTGCAGAGTTGGCTCAGGTCTCTGTCTATGGGGTGTGCTGCAAAGACCCTTAGCATGTCCTGCTGCAGTCCCATCCTACCAGAAGATATGTACACACAGGTTATCACAGGCCTGGTGCATGTGCAAGGCAGGAGTTGCGCTGGAGTATCTACTCACAGCTATCTACACTAGGGAGGACCAAATGCAACAAACGTTCCTGACGCCAGCAGCATGGGGAAAGCTGAGCACTCACCTGGCATGGTCCCCCCACAGGCACAGCGAGCAGCTTTCTGCCCTCCGCTTGAGCAGAACGTGCAGCAGTGAAACACGCCTTGGTGCTCGCGGAACTTGTTTTTCACCATCAGAGTGAATGGAGAGCCCTGCAGAGGACAAGCAAGCAGAGAGGCTGCTGCAGTGGATGCTATCAGATGTTGTGTTTGCGTTTTCAAAAACCAACTGGGTGATCCTGTCAGTCACAGATCACTAAGCCCAGTCTTAAACTGCTAAGTGATAGAGGTAATCCTTAGAAAGATTTAAAGCAAATACTTAGAAAAGAAAAGCAGGTAAAGAAGCAGTGCAAGAGAAACAAGAAATGCTACCTGTACATGCTGCCCTTTCACATAGACGCAGACAGTATACAAGCCTGGCTCCTCAGGGCTGTAGGAAATACAGTAGGTCCCATCACTGTTATCACACATTGTTGGCTTGACTGCACTATGAACAGAGAGAAGTCAGTGAGGTCAGTGACTGGCAGAAAATAGCTCTACATGTGAACCATTGTTTGGCCTAGATTTGTGGTTGGTTCCTTATCCTCAACCTTGTTCAGCAGCTGCGGGTCTCAAGTGAGCTTAACAGGATGCATAAGCAATGCTCAAGCACTGAGTAGCTTTCACACACACCTGCTACCAGGAGCTGCAATAGGCATACAAAGGAAGTCACACAAAGCTAGCTGCACTGCAAGGATTTGTAGCAACCCTGAGTGCTGAAAGAGCAGAAGATGACAGACAGCACACTTGCAGGTCAGATTATCCCATCAGATAAGAGCCCTCAGAAATGGGGTAAATTCACAGCTTCAGAGAGCAGTTACCTCCAGAAGAGCCCATGAATAAGACAGGACATAAACAGGGCATGTTTGAATCACTTCAACCACTGTCCCAAACGCGATGACCCCAACTCTTCAGTGCTTTGAGGAGTTCTAGGTCCCTGCTGGTGAACTCTCCCTTTCCAAAGTGAAGCTCACTGGGCTTCACAAGGAACGCTGGTGGACAGAGTGCTAGGGAGAAAGCATCAGCTAGTTACTTAGGGACCAATTGCCTGCTTCACAGAAAGATGGAGAGAGCTTTCCACAGACAATTATCAGGCAGCTTTGCATAGAGGAAGGTGTTCTTCCTAATCCCCACTAATTAGTCTCTTGTGCCCCACAACATGACAGTTTATAATCTTCCAGATTTGCAGGTTGTATTCCCCACCCCCACCATTTCACATCAATACAGCTGCCTACGTCATTTCCTGCCATGAACTGTGCAGTGATACTTCACGCTCTTCTATAGCTGCTGTGCCTCAACCCAAAGCCAGATGGCTTTCAGCAATGGATGTTGCAACTGCATACACACAAGAACAAGAAATTGAGTTAATRTGGCCATAGCGACCTCTACCCCACCAAGCAAAATCCACATAATCCTCACTTCCTTCATTGTATGTGCACCTAAGGAAGGAAGGTACATTGGAACGATATTATTGAACAACGATGCTCTACTGATAAGCATCTGTGCAGCCAGCACTATTTCTGTACACCATGTCAACACTTCCCCATAGCAAGGAGTTTTAGCATCCCGTCCCTTTTTTCATCAGGTCATCCCACCAACAGCATTCCTGGAACCAGTTATCCCAGCATCTTGCTCCAGCTACACCGTATGTACTATAAAACAGAACAGATGTTTTTCCTAAGAACTGACCCCCAACTGGTTCTGCATTTGTGCCTGGCTGCTTTATAGTAACAAGTGCGCTGGGAAACAGTTAAAAAATAATTTTTTCTAGCTGGTCATTTTCACTGTGGAAACACTTAGGAGCTCAAGTGTGGTCTTCCCTGCTTTTGCTAGAAAACCTCCCAACATGTTGAAGTGCTCAACACTGCAACTATATGAGAAAGCATGATGAAGTCCCGACACAGATTCTTTCTCCAGAACATGAACTAGGCACTGTCAGAGGCTCCCGGGCTTGGTGGACTGTCTGACTGTCCTGGTTCCGGCTGGGACAGAGTTAACTTTCTTCCCAGTAGCTGGGGGTGTGTGTGCTTGTTTTGTGTTCTGTATAATAGGAGCGTTGATGGCCCATTGATGTTTTGGGTGTTGCTGGGTGGTGCTTGCACCGGGGACTTTTCAGCCTCCCATGCTCTGCCAGGTGCATGGGAAGCTGGCGGGGGGAGCACAGCCAGGGCGGTTGACCCAGCTGGCCCATGGGGTATTCCATACCATGCGACGTCATGCTCAGTATAACAACTAAGTGTGGGGGGGGAGGGGGGGGGGCGGCTCTGGGTCCCGGGATGGGCTCTCGCGTATCGGGCAACGCGTCGGTTCGGCAGGTGGTGAGCAGTTGCATTGTGCATCGCCTGCTTTGTATGTTCTATTGTTGTTGTTGTTATCACTGTTATTATTACTGTTTTACTTTGTTTTATTTCAATTATTAAACTGTTTTTATCTCAACCCSCGAGTTTCCCTACTCGTGCCCTCCCGATTCTCTCCCCCATCCCACCGGAGCGGGAGGGGTGAGCGAGCGGCTGCGTGGTGTTTAGGTGCTGCCAGCGTTAAACACCACGACRGCCCTTTTTGGCACCCAACGTGGGGCACGAAGGGTTTGAGATAACAACAGATTGACTAGACCATATTAAGAAATTTATATCTGTTAACAGTTGTTGGTCACCATATTAGTTTATCYGACCTGCATCATGCTCTTGTTTTTGCTGGACATGTTAA
>JAYKAV010000377.1:63440-113144 GCA_035582835.1 Phoebastria nigripes | reverse complement strand
TTTTTTTTTTTTTTTTTTAGAGATGTGTGAGCTCCTCAAGATTTTTCAAGATGTAGTTGATTCAAAATCAGACAAGCGTCATTCTCCAAGGTGGAGAAAGCTGCTGGAAAAGTTGAACCTTCCTAACTAGCACTATCAAGTGCAGCGTGAAAGGTCTCGTCACAGCCCCACATCTAAACTAGAGTTGTTTCTGTAACTGTTTCTGGTTATATCCATATGTGGGCAGTGTTTTTTGTGCGATGTGAATACCAGCACATGGACTTAACCAGGAACTGTCAATCGGAAACATCTCCATATATAGACAATTATCCAAACACATTGTTTTGATGTTTCAGACTAATGGCTCTCTTAAAATCATGCTATAACTTCTTGGATCTTTCCCACATAAGCATGTTTGGCTTAGTTTCTTTTTGTACGCAGTTTCCAAGAAGCTTCTGAGGAACCTAGCCATTTTCTTTCCTTCCATAGTGACTGTGGTATTTAGAATAATCGGCTTCATTTCCCACACAGTTTTGCAGAGGTGTACTGCAAAAGCATGTATCCAATTATCCAAAAAATCCACTTGTGTCTGAATAAAGGTAATCTTTCTCTAATACATGGGCTTCAGAACATACTGAACCTGTTTGGATAAGAGTTTAGAAATTGGAGGCTTCCAAGGAAAGCTATGAGAATGACCAATGAAATGAAAAATGTGTCTCCTAGCAAAAGAATTTAAAATTTTGGCTTGGTTAGCTTACTAAAGGCAATGATACAGGATAACTTGCCCTCAGACATTTCTAAATGACTGTACAAGGAGCAGAAATGTGATGGTAGAGGGCATTCCAGTATAACATGGAGAAATGGTACAAGGACCAGAGATGACTCCCAAAGTTACATGAATTCAGACTAGAAGTAAAGATGCTGACTTTTCAGCAATGTGAGTAACTACCCATTAAAGCACCTTACCATATATGCTGGAAATGTTTTCTATCAAGAGCGGATCTTTTTCTAAAAAATAAGTGCAAAATAGGCACCCACCAACAAACAGTAAAGGAATGATAAAGTGCCAATGCTCACATTAAGAACTCTGAATATTTTCACAGCTTCTCCAGCCTGACCATAAAATTTGTTTTGGTGAAAGAAGACCAAAGTCCAAGAACAAAATCGAAGGAAACTACCCCCTGTGCGGCTTTAAGAGGTGCACTCCTTTGGGGAGAAGAGCAAAAGAGAAAAATTAGGTTTGAGCTCTGAACTGTGAAAAGTTTCTCAAGGCCCTGACAAAATGGTAGTTATCTGGGGCTATGATAGGTATGTGGGCAACTTGTTTACTTTTGTTTTCTCTCTAGTATTTGTCCTTACTGCTAAATAGACAGTTTTCTTGTTCTAAGGAAGCTATTTGGCAACTGTATGACAGGTCACAACCCCCTGAAAGGCACACAACATGCATCTGAACTCTGTTGGACAAGCAGGGTAACAAAAGTTTAACTTACAAGGTACTGTAAGTCCTTTCCTGATCTAGTGAAGGAATTCCAAGCAGTTACCACAATACGGTTTGGTGTGAACATCAAGCGTAATGATTATCTGGGTAACTGTGACAATGATTAGACAACCTTCTGGTTAATCAGTCATGGCACAAGTCTATCTTTTTTTCTTTAAGGAAATGGTTCAGCATAAGCATATATTTTGCCTTGCTGTCTGTGTGTTTTCAGAGTACCTTCTCTTCCATTCCTTTCTCCAGGACCTCAGGCATGACAACCTACAGTCAGGAAATAACCAATCAAACTTACAGTTTGGATAAGAATTATCCCAGTTTCTTTTCTCCAGTAATATTCAAACTTTCTTTTTCTTGACACATAGACCGAGCAAACTTTCTGGTTTTTTTTCTTATCTGAAGGATTACTTTGTCAAATGGAAAGAATAACTCTATGTTATTTCTACCTCTTCTGTTTTTGTTTGTTTGTTTTTGGGGGTGGGGTTTTTTGCTATTTTTAGATTTTTGGCCTCACCCCTCATAACACAGCAAGTTTTCAACAACAGCTTTCCCAGAATACATCAAGTGACGCTCATTTCCTACCAAGCTCTGGTCCCTGTTGTGACTGTTAAAATTTGATTGATTGAAAATCTAGAATTAATTTGTTTTAAACAAACAAAACACTTAGTTTTGGGGCCAAGATGATTTTTTTTTATGCTGTGTCCAGCTAATGTCTGCACAGAAGGCAACATATGCCATGCATTTATATATGCTTTGTTTGTTTGGAAGATTTTGTACTTCACAGCTGTTACTAGCCAGTTTGTCATAGTACTGTACTTTGCCTGAACCTCAGTAGTGGAATGGATGGACAGAAAAAGGAATGTTCGGCTCATATGCACCCTGATGTTAAGATTGAGATGTTAAGATTAAGAGCTTTAAAGTAGATTTGAAGGGGGAAAGGGATAAAACCAGGCTCGCTAGAGATAAGCCTGCTGGCGGCATGCCAGTCTTTGAGGGACGGTGTGCTAGCGAGGTCCTTCGGTCTGCCGTCTCAGTGGAGGCAGGGGATGGAGATCCATGCAGCAGCAAAGACACAAGGGTTATTGATGTGTTAGAAACCATGGAAGTGCCTGAGAATGGTCATGGAGGAATTAGGGCTTCTTCCCCAAAAAAGGTGGTGGGATCAATAGCCCAACTGAAGTACATCTACACCAACGCACGCAGCATGGGCAACAAACAGGAGGAGCTGGAAGCTGTTGTGCAGCTCGAAAACTATGCTATAGTTGCCATTACGGAAACATGGTGGGATGACTCACACAACTGGAGTGCTGCAATGGATGGCTATAAACTCTTCAGAAGGGATAGGCAAGGAAGGAGAGGTGGTGGGTAGCCCTGTATGTTAGGGAGTGTTTGGACTGTCTAGAGCTTGGTGATGGTGACGATAGGGTCAAGTGTTTATGGGTAAGAATCAGGGGAAGGCCAACAAGGCAGATATCATGGTGGGAGTCTGTCATAGACCACTCAACCAGGATGAAGGGGCAGATGAAATATTCTATAAGCAGCTGGGAGAAGTCTCACAATCGCTAGCCCTTGTTCTCATGGGGGACTTCAACTTACCAGATGTCTGCAGGAAATACAACACAGCAGAGAGGAAACAGTCTAGGAGGTTCCTGGAGTGTGTGGAAGATAACTTCCTGACACAGATGGTGAGGGAGCCAACTAGGGAAGGCGCCCCGCTGGACCTGTTGTTCGCAAACAGAGAAGGACTTGTGGGTGATGTGATGGTTGGAGGCCATCTTGGGCATAGTGATCATGAAATGACAGAGTTTTCGGTTCTCAGAAAAGTAAGGAAGGGGGTCAGCAGAACTGCTACCTTGGACTTCCTGAGGGCAGACGTTGGCCTGTTTAGGAGCCTGGTTGACAGAGTCGCTTGGGAGGCAGTCCTGAAGGGCAAAGGAGTCCAGGAAGGCTGGACAGTCTTCAGGAAGGAAATCTTAAAGACGCAGGAGCAGGCCGTCCCCATGTGCCGAAAGATGAGCCAGCAGGGAAGAAGACCGGCCTGGCTGAACAGAGAGCTTTGGCTGGAACTCAAGAGAAAACAGGAGAGTTTATGACCTTTGGAAGAAGGGGCAGGCAACTCAGGAGGGCTACAAAGATGTCGTGAGGTTATGCAGGGAGAAAATTAGAAGGGCCAAAGCCCAACTAGAACTTAATCTGGCTACTGCCATAAAAGACAATAAAAAATGTTTCTATAAATAGATTAGCAACAAAAGGAGGGCTAAGGAGAATCTCCATCCTTTATTGGATGAGGCAGGGAAACATAGTGGCAAAGGGTGAGTAAAAGGCTGAGGTGCTTAATGCTGCCTTTGCCTCAGTCTTTAAAAGTAAGACCAGTTGTTCTCCGGGTACCCAGCCCCCTGAGCTGGAAGACAGGGATGGGGAGCAGAATGAAGCCCCCATAATCCAAGAGGAAATGGTTAGCAACCTGCTACACCACTTAGACACGCACAAGTCTATGGGGCCGGATGGGATCCACCAAAGGGTACTGAGGGAGCTGGTGGAAGTGCTCACCAAGCCACTTTCAATCATTTATCAGCAGTCCTGGCTAACCGGGGAGGTCCCAGTTGAGTGGAGGTTAGCAAATGTGACGCCCATCTACAAGAAGGGCCGGAAGGAGGACCCGGGGAACTACAGGCCTGTCAGTCTGACCTGGGTGCCGGGGAAGGTTATGGAGCAGATCATTTTGAGTGCCATCACGTGGCACGTACAGGACAACCAGGTGATCAGGCCCAGTCAGCATGGTTTTATGAAAGGCAGGTCCTGCTTGACTAACCTGACCTCCTTCTATGACAAGGTGACCCGCTTAGTGGACGCGGAAAAGGCTGTGGATGTTGTCTACCTAGACTTTAGTAAAGCCTTTGACACCGTTTCCCACAGCATCCTCCTGGAGAAACTGGCTGCTCATGGCTTGGACGGGTGTACTCTTCGCTGGGTAAAAATCTGGCTGGACGGCCGGGCCCAAAGAGTTGTGGTGAATGGAGTTAAATCCAGTTGGCGGCCGGTCACAAGTGGTGTTCCCCAGGGCTCAGTTTTGGGGCCAGTTCTGTTTAATATCTTTATTAATCATCTGGACGAGGGGATCGAGTGCACCCTCAGTCAGTTTGCAGATGACACCAAGCTGGGCAGGAGTCTTGATCTGCTCGAGGGTAGGAAGGCTCTGCAGAGGGATCTGGACAGGCTGGATCGATGGGCCGAGGCCAACTGTATGAGGTTCAACAAGGCCAAGTGCCGGGTCCTGCACTTGGGTCATAACTACCTCAGAGAACGCTACAGGCTTGGGGAAGAGTGGCTGGAAAGCTGCCTGGCAGAAAAGGACCTGGGGGTGTTGTTCAAAACAGTTGGCTGAATATGAGCCGGCAGTGTGCCCAGGTGGCCAAGAAGGCCAATAGCATCCTGGCTTGTATCAGAAATAGTGTGGCCAGCAGGACTAGGGAAGTGATCGTGCCCCTGTACTCAGCACTGGTGAGGCCGCACCTTGAATACTGTGCTCAGTTTTGGGCCCCTCGCTGCAAGGAAGATGTTGAGGTGCTGGAGCGTGTCCAGAGGAGGGCAACGAAGCTGGTGAAGGGTCTGGAGAACAAGTCTTATGAGGAGCACCTGAGGGAACTGGGGTAGTTTACCCTAGAGAAAAGGAGGCTGAGGGGAGACCTTATTGCTCTCTACAATGACCTGAAAGGAGGTTGTAGCCAGGTGGGTGTTGGTCTCTTCTCCCACGTAACGAGCGATAAAACAAGAGGAAACAGGCTCAGGTTGCGCCAGGGGAGGTTTAGATTGGATACTAGGAAAAATTTCTTCACCGAAAGGCTTGTCAAGCATTGGAACAGGCTGCCCAGGGAAGTGGTTGAGTCACCATCCCTGGAGGTATTTAAAAGACGTGTGTAGATGTGGCACTTAGGGACATGGTTTAGTGGTGGACTTGGCAGTGCTAAGTTAACGGTTGGACTTGGTGATCTTAAAGGTCTTTTCCAACCTAAACGATTCTATGATTGTATGGTTCTATGATTGATAGGTTGTTGTTCTCAATCTGCCTTCTGTATCTGTAGATAAGGGAGGCAGCAAAGGGTCCACCTGAGTGCCAACTTATTGCATTGCATTTTGGTGTTTCAGTTTCACTCCAAAATTCAGATTTTTTTCAGTTTGGAGGCTAAGCTGAGCAGGAAATGAAATAAATGGCTGCTAGGACATCCAATTGTTCATACCATGGACTTAAGCAGCAAGAATGACATAAGGGAATTCCAGCAACTCATCTGTTTAACACAACTGGGACCCATTTGGCAACCAGGCTTAATCACTGCCCTTACTCTCYCAGTCACACCAAGGAACTGCTCAGTTCATAGTCTATTCCTATAACACACATTCAGCAGGACATCCTGAATTTTGCTTTAGGGTTTTCTTCCATCTGCCTATATATTCTATCATACGTGTAAAAAGTCCCATGGTGTGAAAGTGCTACCCAACATAGCTCCCACCAGATAAACAGTTATGTTCCTTCTGATAAGCAGAGACAGTGTGATAATAAAAAGTCTGCTAATATCTTGTGCAAACAATTCCCAGGTTTGTGTTCCATTTCCCAACACACAGGGTTTTATTCTTTCTAATCCACTGAGACAGGAAAAAAGGGATGTACTTTCTGCACTGCCCAAATGTCACAGACAGATACCTTATTTCTCCTCGCCAAACCAAAAACCAACATTGACCAAAAAAACCCAAACRAACAAAAAAAAAACCCAAACCCCCAAGAAATTTTAGTGGAGCAGGATTTGGTCCAAGCAGAAGCAGAAGGAAGAGGAAGGCTAGTTAAAAGGTACAGAGAGAATCTGAAAATGGAGGGAGCTGGTCGGGCATCTCTGTTGTGGCAAAACAAAAGGAAAGTTTAAAAAGAAAAAAAAGGAGTTAGGTTACTGGGAAATGGGAAAGAAGATAAGGAAGGGAAGTTTCCACAGACAAATAACGGAAAGCAAAAAATTAAAGTATCAAGCCCTGTAAAAAATAGTAGAAGGCAAGGGGAAAAGGACCATTAAGTAGGAAGGGCAAAAAGAAAAGGTTAAAGAGAAATGTGGAGGAAAATAAGGCAGCGTACTTCAGGACTCCATGTTATATGTATTCCTGTCACTCTGAGTAACTGAGAGACAAACGTGAATTTGAATGACTGAATAGATTCAGTAAAACTAGACCCAACATACAAGTGTGCTTAAAACATGAATCGCTCCTGATAACTGCAGGAAGTACTGCAAATGTGTCAATGGCTCTTTTCTGGACTGTTTATTGTCTGCAGACCAAAGAAGTTTAGACAGGCAAATAAGGCACAGATAATTATTGTCACTTTGAGGCAGTTACCTGAAATGAAATCCACCTCCAAGCTACACCTGATCAAATGGCTCATTCTTAATAATACTTGTTCAAAGGTTAGCTTTCCTGTGGCAGATGAACCTCTGATGAGCCGGTCAGGTGCTCTTTATTTCCAAGTACTTTTCAAATGTTTTCAACAAACACTTCTCAGCTTTCTGTTTACCAGTGGGTATTTGTGCTGTGTGAACAATCAACAAAATAACTTTGAAAATTGACATATATGAAGATGTTATTTGTAGGTGTGACCTAACCCGCCTAATTTAGGCACTTTATTTGTGCCTGTTTTTAAGTACTGAGGGAGCTAGTCCTGTGATCCACCTGCAGTCACAGGTGGAGGGTTTTGGGGGTCTTCAGAGAGCAGTCCTGTGCACTTCAGTTCGATCACTATGTGTCAGCTGATAAAGATTTAAAATACTGTCTACACGGGATTTTCATGAGGCCTTGGCAGCTTTAGGTGCCTAAATCCCATTCACCTGGCATTGTTATTCAAATAAAAACACATATATCAAAGATTAAACAGATTAGATATTCAGCGGCTTCCACTCTGTTCTTTTTGAAGTTTACTCATTGTACATGACATGGTTTCTGATGACTAAGATTTTAAGCTAATCTCCAAGCTATTCTTTTCTAAAATGGATTTTTTTTKGGGGGGATATGCTTACAAATGAAGTGTATGTGGTTTTACCTYGGCAATTCTTACAAGACAATGGATTTACTAACTTAAAGTAAAGGTCTTTTAAAGCTTGTTGGAGCAAAAATATGTAAAAACTGCATAGTTGGAGGAGTTCAGATGGATATTATAGTTGAGAATTTCTTTATTATTTTAGTTCTGTCTATAAATCATCTCTGGGGAGCATATCTCCTTCCTTATGTTAAAATATTTGCAAAAATATGAAGTGGAAGAAGTGAAAGCTGGAAAAATGAAAAAAGTTTATAAAACACAGGTAAGTTTTCCATATCTTCTGTTACTCAAAAAAAGAAAAGGATACAAAAATCCAAGAACAAACTTAAAACCCCCTAGTAATCTTACACAGGTATATGTTTCATTTTTAGGTCTTCTGTTTTGCCGAAGAAGTTGAGTAGATACAAGATAAATAAATAATAAAGAAATGTATATGCATTTGGGATCCTGATCGAGATCAGCATGGTTACACATGAGCAATTGAGCTCCCCTTTCATCAGCCAGAAGGCTTCTGAATTTCAAGCAATGGCCATCAGCCAGTGTGGCAGGACAGTTTAGGCCTGCCAAAGCTATAAGCTGGATGGCACTATCTCTCACAGCATAAAAATGCTGTGCAAAAAGTTGGAGAAGAAAGATTGTATTTTTTATAGCAAGAGGATTGCAAGTTAAACTTCTATCTTACTCATATGACATAGTCGTGTCTAGCATTAGGATTGAAGGCAGGCTTACATCTTAGAAATAGAGCAGTAGAGTTATCTTTTTCATTTCCAAGATAATCAGATAGAAAGATGGCGTAGGGGAAAAAATGTGTTGTAAAATTAATTCTAAAGGAACAAGTAATTCCCTGAAAAGTCTGTATATAACAACTCTCCATTTTAACATAGTTAAATTGCTTCAGCCTAATGTGAAGATAACCTTTTTACAGTTTTCATCAGCATTATCCAAATACATGGGATGAGGTATGTCTTTTGCAAAATATTTTGATTGCTGCATTGATTATGTAGTTACTTTAGAATTGCTGGGCCAATTAAAAAAAATAAATAAATCAGAAACTGTATTTGCATAGACCAGATTCCATTGTCACATGCACAGGGTAAAAAATAGGCAACCATTGAGCCATTAGGTTTGATATGTATATCTTAAAACTATCTGATTAGATTAAATAGCCATGCTACTGATAGCTGTCAGCTTTTAGAAGAGCATGTTGACTGTTTTAGAAACATTAATGATGTAGTGAAAGAACAGTGAGCATGATTAATATGGATAATCTCTAAGCTTTTGTGGCGGGTTGACCCCGGCTACCAGCCTAACACCCACCAAGCCTCTTGCTCACTCCCCTCTCCTGCAGGACGGGATGAAAATAGAAGGAAGGCAAGAAGACTCATGGTGTTTTAATAGGGAAAGCAAAAGGTGTGTGTGCAAGCAAAGCAAAAAGAGGAATTCATTCATTGCTTCTCTTTGGCAGGTGTCCAGCCCCATCCTGGAAAGTAGGACCTCAGCACCTGTAACATTTACTTGGGAGTACAAATGTCATAACCAGGCGCAACACCCTTTTTCCTCCTTTCCCTGAGCTTTTTATTTCTGAGTGTGGCATCATATGTTGTAGAATATCCCTTTGGTCAGTTGGGGTCAGCTGTCCCAGCTGCATTCCCCTACAAACTCTTGCCCACCTGATCTGTGGCCTTAATGGCCACACAGCGGAAGGCTGGTAAATAGCCCAAGGGTTTTTTTGCATGAAGTTATCACTATTAGGAGTCTTCTAGTTTTCACAGTCTGTTATAAGCCATGACTTGAATAGCTGCAGACTCCATGAKGACACGTATGCTGCATTTACAGAGTCTTCTGTGAGGTGCTGCTAAAGAAAATACTCCAGTGGGACCTTGAAAATGGCCGTCTCTCTTTAGAAACAGAGGGCTGAAAGGGACTGCTTAGAGAGTGATGGCCTTATGAATTTTGAGTGATGCTTTACTCCTCCACATTATGACATGCTGCTTTCATTTTCATTAGGCTGAATAATGTGTCTTTTGCCCTAAGGAGAAGTCCAGATTTCATACTTTTGAGAACAGATTGTCAGTTATTTGGGTATCTAGTATAATTTTAGAATATTGTGCAGTTTTGTCACACACACAGAGCACACAGAAATCTTCCCAAATGACAGAATATGACCCCAACCTAGAGTTTTTCTGGTCATGTTTTCATGGTCAGTAGCACAGAAGGTTGAGCACTCAGAATTAAGCAAAATGTGGGATGTTACACAAGTAAAGCCTTCGACACTGTCTCCCACAGCATTCTCCTAGAGAAGCTGGCGGCTCATGGCCTAGACAGGTGTACTCTGCGCTGGGTAAAAAACTGGCTGGGCGGCCGGGCCCAGAGARTTGTGGTKAATGGAGCGAAGTCCASTTGGCGGCCGGTCATGAGCGGTGTCCCCCAGGGCTCCGTTTTGGGGCCGGTCTTGTTCAATATCTTTATTAACTATCTGGACGAGGGCATTGAGTGCTCCCTCAGTCAGTTTGCAGACGACACCAAGCTGGCCGGCAGTGTCGATCTGCTCGAGGGTAGGAAGGTTCTGCAGAGGGACCTGGACAGGCTGGATCGATGGGCTGAGGCCAACTGTATGAGGTTCAACAAGGCCAAGTACCAGGTCCTGCACTTTGGCCACAACAACCCCATGCAACGCTACAGGCTGGGGGAAGAGTGGCTGGAAAGCTGCCCGGCAGAAAAGGACCTGGGGGTGCTGGTTGACAGCCGGCTGAATATGAGCCGGCAGTGTGCCCAGGTGGCCAAGAAGGCCAATGGCATCCTGGCCTGTATCAGAAATAGTGTGGCCAGCAGGAGTAGGGAGGTGATCATCCCACTGTACTCGGCACTGGTGAGGCCCCACCTTGAATACTGTGCTCAGTTTTGGGCCCCTCACTACAAGAAGGACATTGAGGTGCTGGAGCGTGTCCAGAGGAGGGCAACGAAGCTGGTGAAGGGTCTGGAGAGCAAGTCTTATGAGGAGCGGCTGAGGGAACTGGGACTGTTTAGCCTGGAGAAGAGGAGGCTGAGGGGAGACCTTATCGCCCTCTACAACTACCTGAAAGGAGGTTGCAGCGAGGTGGGTGTTGGTCTCTTCTGCCAAGCAACTAGCGATAGGACGAGAGGAAATGGCCTCAAGTTGCGCCAGGGGAGGTTTAGATTGGACAGTAGGAAAAATTTCTTTACTGAAAGAGTGGTTAAGCATTGGAACAGGCTGCCCAGGGAAGTGGTGGAGTCCCCATCCCTGGAAGTATTTAAAAGACATGTAGATGAGGCGCTTAGGGACATGGTTTAGTGGGGCATGGTGGTGTTGGGTTGATGGTTGGACTTGATGATCTTAGAGGTCTTTTCCGACCTTAATGATTCTATGATTCTATGATTCTATGATAAGTTTCAAGCTTCAGCAATACAGTCTGGGATGGCAGCAGTGGACACAGCTCTGGAGAGGTTTGAGCACTCATGACTGTTAGCCACTGGTAGCAATTCAAAGCCTGACATGCTTTATCTCTTCATTCCTCAGCCTGGGTTTCTGACTTAAAATATCACATATTTCTTTAACAAAATGGATCTATTCATCCCCTGGCTGTGACTGCCAGAATATAAATAAATAAATAAATAAATTGTGAAGGCAGCAAATATATCCTTGTCCTTCATACTCTTGCACACTCTTTATGCTCTACAACTACTCAGATTTTCATTTTTTTCTTCCCTTGTATTTATTAAATCATCTCACCTTGTTTTTTCTCATCAGTGTAAGAGAGTATTTAGAGCCAAAACTATTAATAATAATATTACAGGGCTTCTAAGTAAGGTTACTTTGCAGAGGAGGAGTTCAGCACATTATACTGGTGAAATTCTATGAAGTTCTAATATTTCTTGACCAGTGGAGAGTAGATACACACTTGAAAGGAGCCTTGTGAGAGGAGACAGAAGATAGCTACTGGAAAAAGCAGAATCAGTACAGGCAGCTGCACGGTCTATGCAAGGGCTTTTATAAACCATTGCTGCTGTATGAAAAGGACTTTGATGTGAAATTGAATTAAGGAATCTGCCTCTCATCTTACCTGTCCACCAATGTCCTTATCTCACCCATCCGATCATTTTCAGTAAGTCAGTTACAAATGTGCGAGAAGCCCTTTAAAGCATTTAACTACTCTTTCACACCAAATGATGTCACCCTCACTCACTTTTTTTAATTATTGTTGTACAAGAACTGAGGAAAGATGTATCTGTAAAATGAAATTCACTGCCTGCAAGGCTTGACTCCAGCCTGCATAGCAGTGTTTTGTAGGATTCTCTGAACACGATAGCTCTGGAAACAGAAAAAGTGTAGCTGTGTTGCTGTCCCCAGTGAGATGCTGTGAGAAGAGGCAGCAACACATTAACCTGCCTTTACTGCTTCCAGGAGCTGAACCTTTAATTCTGTACACAACTTTGCTTTAGGTTGCTCAGCAGTAATTTATCTATTTCTAACACTGTGCCATATTGTGCTGCATAGATATACTTAACGGCGGTCCAGAAAAGGGAAATGTCTTACAAGAAGAGCTATTTTTACCTAGAAGGACGTTCTCAAATATGAATATATTTCAGGGACATGCTGCTGGTATGCTGTGCAGTCTGTTCCATCAATAAAGTAGTCCTGCTGAAACCTAGAGTAAAATACTGCTCACTTTGTTGACTTAAAACATTTTAATTTCCTAAATGCAAGCTACCACAAAATGGTTTTATAATTAGCAGAAAGACTTGCAGTGATATGTCCTTTCTCTCTTGTGCTTTTATTTTTTTGTCTCCTATTATGTATGTTCTGCAGGCGGAAGAGCCAACCAGAGGATGGCAATTCTGTTTTACAGCAGCTTTCAGAATTTCACAATTTGCTTGTGGTCCAGTGCTCCATGAGAGGAGCATCTGGTGGAGACATCATGTGAACAAAATCATATGTAAGTGGAAACTCAGTTTTTCAGGCTGAGAAAAAGGTTTCTGCATCTGACTTCTGAAAGACTTTTTCCTGCTTTTCCTGAGTGAAAACAGGAAAGATTTTAATCTGAGATTTCTCTAACACACAGCAGGGATCTGAGTTTTTTCCTCCCCACCCATCTGCAATGGCTCTGATGGGTATCCATTTCATTTGGCTTTTTAATTACTTTGGGCTACTATTAAATATTTTAGCCATATTTTATATTAAAAAAAATATGTCAAGGTCATATGCTAGCATCCAGCATATTATGATTTTGAAAGGAATATGTGTGCATATAGAATCATACAATCATAGAATCGTTTAGGTTGGAAAAGACCTTTAAGATCACCAAGTCCAACCGTTAACTTAGCACTGCCAAGTCCACCACTAAACCATGTCCCTAAGTGCCACATCTACACACGTCTTTTAAATACCTCCAGGGATGGTGACTCAACCACTTCCCTGGGCAGCCTGTTCCAATGCTTGACAAGCCTTTCGGTGAAGAAATTTTTCCTARTAKCCAATCTAAACCTCCCCTGGCGCAACCTGAGCCTGTTTCCTCTTGTTYTATCRCTCGTTACGTGGGAGAAGAGACCAACACCCACCTGGCTACAACCTCCTTTCAGGTCATTGTAGAGAGCAATAAGGTCTCCCCTCAGCCTCCTTTTCTCTAGGRTAAACTACYCCAGTTCCCTCAGGTGCTCCTCATAAGACTTGTTCTCCAGACCCTTCACCAGCTTCGTTGCCCTCCTCTGGACACGCTCCAGCACCTCAACATCTTCCTTGCAGCGAGGGGCCCAAAACTGAGCACAGTATTCAAGGTGCGGCCTCACCAGTGCTGAGTACAGGGGCACGATCACTTCCCTAGTCCTGCTGGCCACACTATTTCTGATACAAGCCAGGATGCTATTGGCCTTCTTGGCCACCTGGGCACACTGCCGGCTCATATTCAGCCAACTGTTTTGAACAACACCCCCAGGTCCTTTTCTGCCAGGCAGCTTTCCAGCCACTCTTCCCCAAGCCTGTAGCGTTCTCTGAGGTAGTTATGACCCAAGTGCAGGACCCGGCACTTGGCCTTGTTGAACCTCATACAGTTGGCCTCGGCCCATCGATCCAGCCTGTCCAGATCCCTCTGCAGAGCCTTCCTACCCTCGAGCAGATCAAGACTCCTGCCCAGCTTGGTGTCATCTGCAAACTGACTGAGGGTGCACTCGATCCCCTCGTCCAGATGATTAATAAAGATATTAAACAGAACTGGCCCCAAAACTGAGCCCTGGGGAACACCACTTGTGACCGGCCGCCAACTGGATTTAACTCCATTCACCACAACTCTTTRGGCCCGGCCGTCCAGCCAGATTTTTACCCAGCGARGAGTACACCCGTCCAAGCCATGAGCAGCCAGTTTCTCCAGGAGGATGCTGTGGGAAACGGTGTCAAAGGCTTTACTAAAGTCTAGGTAGACAACATCCACAGCCTTTTCCGCGTCCACTAAGCGGGTCACCTTGTCATAGAAGGAGGTCAGGTTAGTCAAGCAGGACCTGCCTTTCATAAAACCATGCTGACTGGGCCTGATCACCTGGTTGTCCTGTACGTGCCACGTGATGGCACTCAAAATGATCTGCTCCATAACCTTCCCCGGCACCCAGGTCAGACTGACAGGCCTGTAGTTCCCCGGGTCCTCCTTCCGGCCCTTCTTGTAGATGGGCGTCACATTTGCTAACCTCCACTCAACTGGGACCTCCCCGGTTAGCCAGGACTGCTGATAAATGATTGAAAGTGGCTTGGTGAGCACTTCCACCAGCTCCCTCAGTACCCTTTGGTGGATCCCATCCGGCCCCATAGACTTGTGCGTGTCTAAGTGGTGTAGCAGGTTGCTAACCATTTCCTCTTGGATTATGGGGGCTTCATTCTGCTCCCCATCCCTGTCTTCCAGCTCAGGGGGCTGGGTACCCGGAGAACAACTGGTCTTACTTTTAAAGACTGAGGCAAAGGCAGCATTAAGCACCTCAGCCTTTTACTCACCCTTTGCCACTATGTTTCCCTGCCTCATCCAATAAAGGATGGAGATTCTCCTTAGCCCTCCTTTTGTTGCTAATCTATTTATAGAAACATTTTTTATTGTCTTTTATGGCAGTAGCCAGATTAAGTTCTAGTTGGGCTTTGGCCCTTCTAATTTTCTCCCTGCATAACCTCACGACATCTTTGTAGCCCTCCTGAGTTGCCTGCCCCTTCTTCCAAAGGTCATAAACTCTCCTGTTTTCTCTTGAGTTCCAGCCAAAGCTCTCTGTTCAGCCAGGCCGGTCTTCTTCCCTGCTGGCTCATCTTTCGGCACATGGGGACGGCCTGCTCCTGCGTCTTTAAGATTTCCTTCCTGAAGACTGTCCAGCCTTCCTGGACTCCTTTGCCCTTCAGGACTGCCTCCCAAGCGACTCTGTCAACCAGGCTCCTAAACAGGCCAACGTCTGCCCTCAGGAAGTCCAAGGTAGCAGTTCTGCTGACCCCCTTCCTTACTTTTCTGAGAACCGAAAACTCTGTCATTTCATGATCACTATGCCCAAGATGGCCTCCAACCATCACATCACCCACAAGTCCTTCTCTGTTTGCGAACAACAGGTCCAGCGGGGCGCCTTCCCTAGTTGGCTCCCTCACCATCTGTGTCAGGAAGTTATCTTCCACACACTCCAGGAACCTCCTAGACTGTTTCCTCTCTGCTGTGTTGTATTTCCTGCAGACATCTGGTAAGTTGAAGTCCCCCATGAGAACAAGGGCTAGCGATTGTGAGACTTCTCCCAGCTGCTTATAGAATATTTCATCTGCCCCTTCATCCTGGTTGAGTGGTCTATGACAGACTCCCACCATGATATCTGCCTTGTTGGCCTTCCCCTGATTCTTACCCATAAACACTTGACCCTATCGTCACCATCACCAAGCTCTAGACAGTCCAAACACTCCCTAACATACAGGGCTACCCACCACCTCTCCTTCCTTGCCTATCCCTTCTGAAGAGTTTATAGCCATCCATTGCAGCACTCCAGTTGTGTGAGTCATCCCACCATGTTTCCGTAATGGCAACTATAGCATAGTTTTCGAGCTGCACAACAGCTTCCAGCTCCTCCTGTTTGTTGCCCATGCTGCGTGCGTTGGTGTAGATGTACTTCAGTTGGGCTATTGATCCCACCACCTTTTTTGGGGAAGAAGCCCTAATTCCTCCATGACCATTCTCAGGCACTTCCATGGTTTCTAACACATCAATAACCCTTGTGTCTTTGCTGCTGCATGGATCTCCATCCCCTGCCTCCACTGAGACGGCAGACCGAAGGACCTCGCTAGCACACCGTCCCTCAAAGACTGGCATGCCGCCAGCAGGCTTATCTCTAGCGAGCCTGGTTTTATCCCTTTCCCCCTTCAAATCTACTTTAAAGCTCTTAATCTTAACATCTCAATCTTAACATCAGGGTGCATATGAGCCGAACATTCCTTTTTCTGTCCATCCATTCCACTACTGAGGTTCAGGCAAAGTACAGTACTATGACAAACTGGCTAGTAACAGCTGTGAAGTACAAAATCTTCCAAACAAACAAAGCATATATAAATGCATGGCATATGTTGCCTTCTGTGCAGACATTAGCTGGACACAGCATAAAAAAAAATCATCTTGGCCCCAAAACTAAGTGTTTTGTTTGTTTAAAACAAATTAATTCTAGATTTTCAATCAATCAAATTTTAACAGTCACAACAGGGACCAGAGCTTGGTAGGAAATGAGCGTCACTTGATGTATTCTGGGAAAGCTGTTGTTGAAAACTTGCTGTGTTATGAGGGGTGAGGCCAAAAATCTAAAAATAGCAAAAAACCCCACCCCCAAAAACAAACAAACAAAAACAGAAGAGGTAGAAATAACATAGAGTTATTCTTTCCATTTGACAAAGTAATCCTTCAGATAAGAAAAAAAACCAGAAAGTTTGCTCGGTCTATGTGTCAAGAAAAAGAAAGTTTGAATATTACTGGAGAAAAGAAACTGGGATAATTCTTATCCAAACTGTAAGTTTGATTGGTTATTTCCTGACTGTAGGTTGTCATGCCTGAGGTCCTGGAGAAAGGAATGGAAGAGAAGGTACTCTGAAAACACACAGACAGCAAGGCAAAATATATGCTTATGCTGAACCATTTCCTTAAAGAAAAAAAGATAGACTTGTGCCATGACTGATTAACCAGAAGGTTGTCTAATCATTGTCACAGTTACCCAGATAATCATTACGCTTGATGTTCACACCAAACCGTATTGTGGTAACTGCTTGGAATTCCTTCACTAGATCAGGAAAGGACTTACAGTACCTTGTAAGTTAAACTTTTGTTACCCTGCTTGTCCAACAGAGTTCAGATGCATGTTGTGTGCCTTTCAGGGGGTTGTGACCTGTCATACAGTTGCCAAATAGCTTCCTTAGAACAAGAAAACTGTCTATTTAGCAGTAAGGACAAATACTAGAGAGAAAACAAAAGTAAACAAGTTGCCCACATACCTATCATAGCCCCAGATAACTACCATTTTGTCAGGGCCTTGAGAAACTTTTCACAGTTCAGAGCTCAAACCTAATTTTTCTCTTTTGCTCTTCTCCCCAAAGGAGTGCACCTCTTAAAGCCGCACAGGGGGTAGTTTCCTTCGATTTTGTTCTTGGACTTTGGTCTTCTTTCACCAAAACAAATTTTATGGTCAGGCTGGAGAAGCTGTGAAAATATTCAGAGTTCTTAATGTGAGCATTGGCACTTTATCATTCCTTTACTGTTTGTTGGTGGGTGCCTATTTTGCACTTATTTTTTAGAAAAAGATCCGCTCTTGATAGAAAACATTTCCAGCATATATGGTAAGGTGCTTTAATGGGTAGTTACTCACATTGCTGAAAAGTCAGCATCTTTACTTCTAGTCTGAATTCATGTAACTTTGGGAGTCATCTCTGGTCCTTGTACCATTTCTCCATGTTATACTGGAATGCCCTCTACCATCACATTTCTGCTCCTTGTACAGTCATTTAGAAATGTCTGAGGGCAAGTTATCCTGTATCATTGCCTTTAGTAAGCTAACCAAGCCAAAATTTTAAATTCTTTTGCTAGGAGACACATTTTTCATTTCATTGGTCATTCTCATAGCTTTCCTTGGAAGCCTCCAATTTCTAAACTCTTATCCAAACAGGTTCAGTATGTTCTGAAGCCCATGTATTAGAGAAAGATTACCTTTATTCAGACACAAGTGGATTTTTTGGATAATTGGATACATGCTTTTGCAGTACACCTCTGCAAAACTGTGTGGGAAATGAAGCCGATTATTCTAAATACCACAGTCACTATGGAAGGAAAGAAAATGGCTAGGTTCCTCAGAAGCTTCTTGGAAACTGCGTACAAAAAGAAACTAAGCCAAACATGCTTATGTGGGAAAGATCCAAGAAGTTATAGCATGATTTTAAGAGAGCCATTAGTCTGAAACATCAAAACAATGTGTTTGGATAATTGTCTATATATGGAGATGTTTCCGATTGACAGTTCCTGGTTAAGTCCATGTGCTGGTATTCACATCGCACAAAAAACACTGCCCACATATGGATATAACCAGAAACAGTTACAGAAACAACTCTAGTTTAGATGTGGGGCTGTGACGAGACCTTTCACGCTGCACTTGATAGTGCTAGTTAGGAAGGTTCAACTTTTCCAGCAGCTTTCTCCACCTTGGAGAATGACGCTTGTCTGATTTTGAATCAACTACATCTTGAAAAATCTTGAGGAGCTCACACATCTCTAAAAAAAAAAAAAAAAAAGAATAACCATATGGAAAGAGTCTAATGCAGTACAAGTATCAGACTGTGGGAGTCCTTAAAGAAAATAAGTTTATGCCTACCATGACTGAGTTGCTAGGAAAGCTTTTAATGGCTTACAACTTAAAGGGTTTTAGCATAACAAATCAGAAAGATGGAACTTATTTACTGATTGAATTCTGTGGGAAAATACTGCAGAAATGTTATCCTTGGATGTGAAAGGTTAGCGTTTGTACAGAGTACCCAGAAAACCCAGAGGGAATTCCAGCACAGGGAATACAAGCCATCTCACTTATGATTTGGACTAAAAGGAACTCTGGAAAAGCACCCAGTGAATGCTCAGGGCACTCTTGCCTGTGCTCCTAAACAGGAAAACCAAACAAAAATCTCAGCATTAGTGACACTAAATAAATTCATTCAAAGTAGCAACACCTGTTGCTTTTCATCTAACCATACTTCCCAGCAAGCCGTTATACTCAAAGCTCACAATTTTCCCAGTCTCAAACTCTCATCTCATTACAATTTGTTCATACGCATGGGCTTTTGAACAAGTCCAGTTCATGAATAGGGAGTGTGAGATATTGAATAAGGCACTGGACTGAATTTGGGAATAGCTCAGACTGTGGCTCGGTGCTATATGTACCCAGTGGGGCTCAGAACAGTATCTGAGCATCTATCTGCTTAGATCATCAGATGGTAGCTTAGCATCTTCTCATGACTTCCAAGTCATTATTCACTGTTTTGCACTGAAGCCTACAGCTAGGCTTCAGAAATATTTTGATTGCCTTGTGCAGAGCATGAGCAGATCCGAGGTGCTGTCAAGGTCAGTCTTCCAATGAAAGAGAATTAATGATGTGAATCAGTTATGTTCCTAAGATTTTTTTCTCCACAACGTTTGACTGAAGTTATCTATGCACAGATTAAGTTCTCTTGAGATAGCTTAGGTTAGACGAGAGTGATCATGCATCGAAACAATGTTCAAGCCACACAAAATCATACGTGTATCTCAAGTCTAATGTATCAGTTACTTCAAGCGATGGATTTCTGCATGTGTCCAGATGTCAGATAAGAGGCAACACATAAAATACACCCCAGAGTAACACAGCACTGAAAACTAGCCCTATATGTTGGGTAACGTTCATCCTATGCAATTTTACATGTTTGTTGTATGAGAAGAAGAGCTTCTCCCAGAAGCGGCAGATTTTTCCCATTGAATATAAACAGAGTTTAGAATGACTAGTTTAGACTTAGACAATTAATTTTAAATGTCTAAGTTAATTAAAATAAATCTCAGCCCCATATCATAGTCTTCGAAGAAAAATGGTCATAGACTGTGCTGCTATATATAGTTAGAATAATCCCAGCAGAATACAAAAATTTAGTTCCAAAAGGTGTTTTTAGGAATTGGATCAAAAACTAAATCTGAAATATCCACAGAGTTGCTAACATCAAAACCTTTTCATCACTATGGAAACAAATCCAGTGGGAAATGACTGCATATTTCTTTTATGTACCAGTAATTTCTAACAACATAACTTCAACCAGTCCTCAGCGAAAACACTGTTTGCAATATTTTTAATCTGAGGTCATATTCAGAATGTCTGGTCAATTTATTCAAGGAAATATCTGTCTGCATACAGATGAATATGCTAAATATAGCATAGGTTAACTTCATATAGATGTGACTAAGGATAGGCTATAAAGATACAAACACAGAGACAGAACTAAACAAGCTTACTAAAATATTAGTGTAGCTGTTTAGGAAAAAAGTGCTATCTTACTCTCCCCAAAACAAAAAACACAAAAGCAGTGTCAGATATGACTAAAAAAAGTGCATGAAATATAAGACCAATCATAACCTGAAAGAAGTAACTGTGAATAAGTCCAGTCAAGAAGTGCTGTAAAAGAATTTGTCACTACGACACAAATCACAGGAAGACCAGAACTAAAGCAGCTCTATGTAAATTCTAGTGTTTGTGGCTATGTTACCATGATAATCTCATTCTCATTTCTCATAAAGTTCCTTAGTGTAAATGAGGATCTGATCTTAGCAATTTATAAAACCTACACACAGAGGCACACAGTCTGCTCACTGACACACTTGCTTCAGCACCTAATCTGGTATCATTATATTACCCATTTTCTAGTTAATTCCAGACTTCATGTGAAATAATCTAATAATGCTTTTCTCTTCAAGGTATATCTAATCTCATATTTACCTATATTGACACTTGTTGCTACATCCGAAAGACAACGCAATTCTTGAAAAGTATTAAATCCCAATAACAAATCTGGTTGTCTATTTTACCGTTCTTTCCTGACTAACTTCTGCACTCTAATGAGCCTCCTATTTATTTTACTTGTTGATCCTTTTAAAAGTTACAGCATTACGTCTTCTTCAAAARTTGACTGGATTATGGCAAATGTAACATCACTAATTGACCAGTGAACAATATTCTCATTTGTCATGGTTTAACCCCAGCCAGCAACTAAGCCCCACACAGCCACTCGCTCACTCCCCCCGCAGCCGGATGGGAGAGAGAATTGGAAGGGTAAAAATGAGAAAAGTTGTGGGTTGAGATAAAGACAGTTTAATAGGTAAAGCAAAAGCAGTGCACACAAGCAAAGCAAAACAAGGAATTCATTCACTCCTTCCCATCGGCAGGCAGGTGTTCAGCCATCTCCAGGAAAGCAGGGCTCCATCACGCGTAACAGTTACTTGGGAAGACAAACGCCGTCGCTCTCAATGTCCCCCCTTTCCTTCTTCTTCCCCCAGCTTTATATGCTGAGCATGACCTCATATGGTATGGAATATCCCTTTGGTCAGTTGGGGTCAGCTGTCCCAGCTGTGTCCCCTCCCAACTCCTTGTGCACCCCCAGCCTACTCGCTGGTGGGGTGGTGTGAGGAGCAGAAAAGGCCTTGACTCTGTGTAAGCACTGCTCAGCAGTAACGAAAACATCCCTGTGTTATCAACACTGTTTCCAGCACAAATCCAAAACAGAGCCCCATGCTAGCTACTATGAAGAAAATTAACTCTGTCCCAGCCAAAACCAGCACACCATTCTCAGTTTCTAAGAGGTCACTTTTAGTCTCCACCTAACAGAAGATGGATTCAGCATAAACTTTAGTTTTCTTTCATGGATCTGTGCTTAAAATATTGATATACAAAGTCAGTGAAACGATACTGAAATAACACAATTCAGATGGTTCATGCTTTCTTCTTCTGTTTTATATTTGTGAATAATGAGATGGCCAACTTTAAATTTACAGCAGGAACTTGGCTAATGCCTACTATGTACTCAGCCAGCCAGATTTTGATATATAATATTGGACAAAGTTTCTTGCTGACCTGAAGTGAAGCAGATATTCCTCCCCTGAAGCTCATATTTATTAATTAACTTATTGCAACCATAAGATATAGAAGGATGAGGGTCAGAAAATTACAGATTTTTCAAAGAATGATGTACTAGTAAACTGATCACTGAATATCGATTCTATAATTAAAATTTTCACATCAATATTTTCCTTTAAATAGCACAGAATTCAGCTGGCCACAACAGTATAGCCACAATCAGTATTTCCCTGTCTGTCAATAAAATGGCCTACTCTTAATCCCTCACCATTTAACTGGCAGCATGAGAGCTATTTATTTCTTATAATGCTTCCAGCAGAAGAGTGTTACTGTATAAAGAATTCTTTATATATTCATCTGGCTGAGTATTGGATTATTTTTAAAATATCTTTAAGTATATAACAAAGTTGGGATTAATCACTAATTTAATATTAGTCTTAAAGTTAGTAAATAAAAAAAAAAGTCTTCCCCAATAAATTAAAAAAAGAGAAAGAGAGACAGAGAGAGAAAGGGAAATAACAATACTAACAAAGATGAAAATTTGGAATAGAAAAAGCTTGTGCAGCGATGAGAAAAAAAACACGACCAACTGAATAAATTAACCATAACATGTGGTATGATGGCAAATATTCACCATGTATTTTCAGAGTAAATATTAATATTCAGATGAAGCTATTGCTGTCAGTGGATAAACTCCTTTTTTTGAAGCAGAAGAATAAACAACATAAGTTAGTACAAATCCACAGCGTTAATTGCAAAAGAATGATATAAAAAAAAAAAGGAAGTTATAAAAACTTAATAAAAACAAGGTAAAGAAAAAGCAATTTGGACAGTTTTCCAAAGGAAAATAGAATTGTAAGAAAACATTGTCTTATATCAAAAATGCACCTGGTAATTCATTAAAAAAAATATTGCAGAACAGTCTATTCTTAACTATATCTGGAAGTAGCTGCTGAGCATCTGTACCAATGACGTCCATTTCAATACGTACTTTCCTTGGGGACAGCAGAGCACAGAAAAACAATGCTGTGAGAGCTGCAATATCTTCCCATTGCAATGCTTAGGTTTTTTTGTCTGCTTGTTTTTAATAAAACTGCAGTAATTTCTTCCATTTTCTATGGGATCTCATAGACTCTTGGCAGCAGATACAATATTAGCTCATAAGTAACCTCAGCCTTCTCTAGGTTTTGAGGAAGAATTTCACAGAAATATAAGCATAAAAAATAGATTCCTTTTAAGAAAGGCCTATTTAGAAGCTGGTATTTGATTGAGTGCAATTAATTTCATTTATTTGTATAGACTTATGCAGACCTTCACTGTACAGAGTTTGGAGTGTTGATTCACAGATGAAACATACATCAGTATTCACCTGAAGCTACTTTCACAAGTTTGCCACTATCTTTTTAATCACCTGATGCCACATTCTCTAAAATGAAGTCACCTGGCTGGGCCAGCTGGATCTGGCTCTGAGAATTGATGGAGAAATAGATGAGACAGGAAGGTACTCAGAGAATTTTCACTCTGTCCACTTACCGGAAAGCATCTTCATGAGAAACYGGTCTCTAAAAAAACCCCCTCTTCTAATTAAAGTTAAGGTGCATTCATAAGATATGCTTAGAAGCATAAAAAGTCTTTTGGATTTTATAAATCAAGTACAAAGTCCTGACAGACCTCCTTATGAGAGGAGAAGGCAGAGTTATACACAGTCTAGTAAGTCTTGTTGGTGTTAGAACCGAGTTATCCTGTTCATCAGAAAATGGTTGGCCTCAAACAGGCCAGACAGTTTTTTGGATATAGTTCCTGAAAAGTGATGGCACATACTGGCCTGCAATTGCATTTACACAACGTGCAAAGTTGGTAGACTAGAGAAACCCTGTAAGTGTCTTCTGGGGATAACTTTTGCTCGCCATTAGCAAGCACTTACTCACTCCTAGGATGCAATTTTTCTAACACAGCTAAGAATGTCACCTTTTATTTTCAGAACTGAGAAGCACTTCAATTAAAAAAAAAGTAAATTATTTCTTTAAAATAGAAATAAGTGAATTTAGTGTTCATGAGAACTGCCTGTGGTGGGTTGACCTTGGCTGCCTGCCAGACCCAGCTGTTCTCTCACTTCCCCTCCTCAATAGATGGGTAGGAAAATAAGATGGAAAAGCTCATGGATCAAGATAAAGATGGGGAGATCACTTATCTTCAACCATCATGGGCAAAAAAAGACTTAAGTTGGAGAAAATTAATTTAATTTTGCCAATTAAAATAGATTTAGGTAGTAAGAAAAAAAGACAAAAGCTAAAACACCTTCTCCCCCCCCGCCACCTTCTTCCCAGGCTCAATTTCACTCCTTCCTTCCCAACTCCCTTACCTCCTCCCACCAACCCCAAGTGGTGCAGGGGGATGGGGAATGGAGGTTGTGGTCAGTCCATAACAGCTCCGCTCTGCCGCTCCCTCCTCCTCATGTGTCTCCCCTGCTCCAGTGTGGGTCCTTCCACAGGCTGCAGTCCTTCAGGATAAACCTGCTCTGGTGTGGTGTCCTCCACAAGCTGTAGTTCCTTTGGGAAATATCCACCTGCTCCAGTGTGGGGTCTTCCACAGGCTGCGATGTGGATGTCTTACATGTGGTCCTACACAGGTCCGGGAAATACCTGCTCCACCATGGTCTCTCCCACAGGCTGCAGGGGAATCTCTGCTCCAGTGCCCAGAGCACCTCCTCCCCCTCCTTCTTCTCTCACCTTTTTTCCCTCACACTCTGCTGTGTGGTGTTTTGCCCTTTCTTAAACCTGTCATCCCCGAGGCATCACCACCTTGGCTGCGGGGCTCAGCCGTGCCCTGCGGTGGGTGGGTTGGAGCCGGCTGGAACCGGCTGTGTCCGGCACGGGGGCAGCCCCGGCCTCTCCTCAGAGAGGCCGCCCTGCAGCCCCGCTGCCAGCGCCTGGGCACCTGCACCCAGTACAGTATCACTGAATGGAGAAAATTGTAATTAGTCCACACGGTGTGTGGGCTGCTGGTGGCTGTAATGGAAGCATTTCATCCTTATCCATCATCGTTCTTCAACTTAACCCCCGTACTCACAAAATTTGAGAGACAGTATTTTTCACCACCGTTTATTTAGCCTTTAGCCTCTCAATTGATAAGACCAACAGGGATGTCAAATATTAACTGTGGCTATTTCAGAAACGTCATGCTGGGATGGGACCGGCTGCTTCCACAGAAGCCCACAGACACCCATCAGGGAGTAAGGAGGCTCACTTGCTGCCATCCTGCCCCCATTTCAGTCACTGAGCGGCTGCGTTTGCCCTCTTCTACGTGCCGATCCACTGAGTCATCCAGTGAACCCGGCCTCGCTATTTTAAAACTCCATTCAGCATACGATGTGGCCATAAATAGAAACATGTCTGAAGACAAATAAATACAAAATAAATTGCTCATTTTAGCTCATTGCAAAAACTGTAGAAAATAACTGTCCTTCCGACGTGAAAGTCAAGGCAGTTTTTTGCCATTTTTAGCTAGCAGTTCATCTGTTTCCTTTGAATTAAGGAATATTTCTGTACTTCGAAAGCTCTGTAATCTGAATAAATTAGAATCTATTTTGTCACTTTCCAATATCTTAACAATTTTCCTCTTCTTTATTGATTTCAAATCATTTCCATTTTAATTCAAAATGGAAATTTCTGTCCAGCTGATAATATTCAAGTTTTCAATTTCTGTACAAATTAGCCATCCTGTTTGGTTTCTGATGGCAGGAGCTGATGAAGTACGCAGTCAGTGATTACACCTGCTGGTGCTGGCTTGCTTGAGGTTTCAGTCTCTGCTTTACCCCATATCAAACATGTTTCTAATACCATGTAAGCATGGCTCTGGCTGGAGATGACTGGGGCACAATGGTGTTCAGGACAGATATCTGATCTACTGAGACCTCTGTGAGTATTTTGGGAAGACATCCATTGGTGCAGTTTAAAGAGATCTCTCTTTGTACAATGTATGAACACTTTCAGGCTGTTAAAAACATGGAGAAATTGGTGTTTTATGGCAAAAACCTGTAAGCTTTGGAAAGGTTAAAGGGTTTGAATATTCAGTTATAAAGCTCTAACAGCTCCACTCTGTAGGTGTGACAGTTTATGAAAGCTGAAGATCTTTTCCACAAAGAGCAGCAGAAGGACTGTACTCAAATTTAAAAGAAAGCAGTGTAAATTATGGCATGCAAAATACAAGATGCAACATTACAGGGAATTTGAAAGGCAGTACTAGAAGTCATACAAGCAAATATTGATAGAACAGCAGAAGTGAAAGCTCTAAAGTAATTCTAGCTTTGTTTGGCCCAAAGGAGCAAGTTAAACAATTTAGTTAGAAAACCATCAGAAATATCCTTGCCTTGGTATCCCAAGGTATTTGTTCACTCTACACCTATTATCAACCCAAAGTTGTCCAATTATTTTTATGTGTCATCTTGATGAAGACTCGGTAGGGAAACATGCACATTCCTCTTGTGTGCTTGCATGAGGTCTGATGAGCACTGTCTATGTTTACATGAATCACAGTTTTCAACATGTAGAAGATGAGATGCCCAGGCTTGGGCATCCTCATTCCAGTCAGAATAGGTCTTTTCCTTCTGGACAGGTTAATGGAGTTTTTTTTAAGTTAAATGAAGTACTAGATATTTCAGTAAGAAGTTTTATTTGAAGTCTGCGCAGGAGATGATTCACTCTAGCCCAGGGATGGCAGCATTGTCAACATCAGGTAAGGGCCATCCATAATCCTTTGGGAGAAGTATTAGAATTAGAAATGCATAATGAATTTATGAATCACACAAAAACCTTGGGGAAGAGATTTGAATCTGAACAAAAAGGAAAAAAGAAGGAAATGGCATGAAAGGAACTAATGATTTTATACCATGATTCTCTTTGTTGAAAGTGATGCCCAGGATGGAGGCCCATCTTTTCACATAAAGTTAAGGCCCCACTGAACACAGAAGCACCCAAAGAGACAGTTAAGGAACCAAATTATTAATTAATATTACAGCATAGAACATCCATGGCATAACATGCCAGCTTTCATCTGATAGTTTTGAAAGAATTTAACAGTTAAATAGTTGAGCTGCTTAGTTATAAAAATCAGTGACAAATTTGAAGGATTAGATCAGTGACAACCTTTAATGTACCACCAAAAATGACCACAGTGGATCTGAACAGGAAGCCCAAAAATATAATTGGAGTGACAATTATAAATCACCTTGTTAAAATCATATGGGTTTGTAATGGGCAATAATACTTGTAATATTTCAGCTAAACAGTCAGTAAAGGATATCTAACTTATTTACCTGGACTTCAGAAAGCATTTAAAACAACCCATTAAACAAGCAATTTTAGAACTAAATAGACACAGGGTAAGAGATAATGAACCTCCAAGGTAAGAAACTGGTTAACTTCTAGAAACAAGATATGTTCCACAGACTTAGGTGCCTTAAATAGCCTTTTTATATACACCCACAAAGTTCCTTTTCATCATACAAGAAAGAAAGAAGGGAAAAACTGTATAACAAAAAAATTAAGATTAATCCACAACATTATAAAACTAGGCCAGTAGGCTGCAAATTGTCAAAGCAACTTTGTTTCTGAGGAAGTTAACATTGCTAAAAATAGATTCCACTCTTTGTGCAACCTCTTGGAAACTACTTAAGTAACTAGTTAGGAAAAAAAAAGGATTTGAACACTGACATGGAAAATTGATCCATGTGAAAGACTGTGACAACAGTGTCTTAAATAATGCCATGCCTTAACAGGAAGTCTGACCTAGTCACTTCAAACATATTAATGAATAATATTACAATGGAGTTGTAAGGGGATGTACATGATAAAAATAATAAGTGTCATGGAACCCCCTCTATTAGAGGAGAGACTGAAAGACTAGAAGAGATATATAAAATAATGGTTAATAAGGTATTCTGTTTTTACTTACCTCAGCATACTAGAAGTTGTAATTGCATGGAAAAAAGGAACACAAAAAAATATTTGTTTACAAACTGTGTAAATAACCTATGTAAGGAATTGCTACATGATATGTAACAGTATAACAGTATTAAAAGCACATTTATATGGAGTCACCACAGATAAAATCACTTATAATAGGAACAGCTATTGTGCTTCGGGGCGTAATCAAACCAGGAAACAATGGGGCTAGAAAGAAAGTTGGTGTTGGGGAAATAATACTTATGTCTGCTAAGTATATCTGGGCTTCCTGCTTCACACATTCGTAAGCTCTTGTGATATAAAGTTGTATGTTCTTTCACATCGTAAGCCAAAAACACTGTCTCTGGCTAGGTTTATTGCTTGCTCTGTTCCCAAGTGAAACATTTCTTTTTGTAACTCTTTAGTTTCCTACGTTATTCTAGCAGCTCAAGTGGGCCCTGGAGATCCTACATCCTGCATCTCAGAACACCATCAGAGCTGTACAAAATTGGTCACCCTTATAGAAATTATCTGACTTCACAGGATTCACTTTTTTTTTCTTTTTTTTTTTTTTCTTCTAGTTCAATATGTCATTGCTTTTATTTGGCACTATAAATCTGTCAGTCATGTAATCTCTAACTTTAATGCATTTTAGCTCCCTGGGCTGTTTTTGGGATTTGAGAGTTTGTGGAGAGCTCAGGACAGCTTTCCACACGCATTCTGCTTGTTACAGAGCCCTGTGCCAGCTGAAGATTATCATCCCAGCTGGCCAGGACTGTTGCAGTGAAGTTGAAATCTGAGCACCCCCAGACCCATATAGAACCACCTAGCTGGGCTGCTGATATTGAATGGATTAGGTTAGTGTCATTACAAACTGCAAATGGCAAAGGAGACAATCTCTGAATCCTTCCTTATTAGACTATGTCCAAACTGGAGCCTCTTGTTTCCCTTTTCTCTTCTCCACAAGTATTAGAGATCTTGATCTGTAGACAGTGACAAAAAAACTTTCTCAGTACAGGTACTCGGCTGCCCTCAGGTTGATTGTTCAAGAATGGGCACGTAAGGTGTCTGGAGTCTGGGCAGGCCATAATTAAGGGACTAAAGAAACTGTAAATCAACTGCTTTAGAGCTCTTTGGTCTTCTCTTGCTCACAATTAGCTAAGAAGTAGCCATCTGATAACTTGACTTTTTCTTTTATAAGGTGTTTTGTACCAGGAGGTGCTGGTTATTTTTGGATCCCAACAAGAAAGCCACACAGACTTTCAAGAAAGACAACTATTTTATTAAAATCCCAGAAAAGATATACTAAGTTACAAAATTTTACGCCCATTCTGATTCTGGGAATGCTGTGATGATGCAGCATCTGACGGACCTCTGGTCAGGGCACAGCACACGGCACATATCCTGTCCGTGGTGAGGTTTGCCAGCATTGCAGTCTTTAGAGTTCTTATTGGGTTTTCCTACAAGTAAACAACTCTATTCATCATTTCTGCTGTTGAGCAAAAGGATGTTTATATGAAAACATGCTGCTTCACTTCAAGATAAAGACAAGGACATGCCGGTGGCGTCATCACAGGTGATCCCACATCAAGGGATTTGTGCAGTACAGCACAGTCCTAAAGGCCAAATAGTATAGGCAGTAAAGCACATGCCTGCGCCTACTCGTGTCAGCTGCTGTGTGGATCAGTAACTCTTCATTGTACAACAGTCTTTGGTTAGGATCGCTACAGAAGGCACAGTATCTGGGACTGAAAAAGTCAAGCAGTCACTTTGCCTTCTTGGAAATCCATTATAGGATTATAGCCCTCATAGGACTTGGGCATGCATTTAATTTATCTACTTAGGTTCCCTCATCAGAAAGAGGCATTTTGTTTTAAAGTCTGAAGAACAGCTACGTCTTTTGGTTTATTACACAATCCCCAGCTGACGCTCTCCTTCCACAGTAAGACATACAGCTTTTCTGTAAATTCACACTTTTTAATAACTTTCTTATCATTTTCAGTATGATATCTGAAACTGTAGGTATAGCCAGGTGGAATACTATGGCAGTGATACTTCTCTACTGAGGTCCTCTGGACAATTTTTCCAACAGTGCTGACATGATGCAGGGCATGGAAGAGTTCAATACGAACGTGACTTTTTTCTTGTGAGTCTTAGGCCACAACCTAAGTGATGATCGTGAACTTCTGATCAGTTTCACTTTAATTAGAAAATATGAATGCCAAGCTTTTGCCTAAGTTATTTAGAACCCTTTAAAATCTCTCTAAACTCAGAGGTCTTTGGGGTTAGTTTTCTGTTGTCTATGCATATTGATCATGCATCATCTTTCTCCTCCAGAACAAATAACATGGAAAGAGCACGATGGTGACCCTTTTGCATCCACATACTCTCTCTCTTTTTGTCCGTGGTTGTATTAAACTACTGATATCTTTTCCCTTGATTAGGATTGTAGGATCATAGGATAACTAAGGGTGAAAGGGACCTCAGGAGGGTTCTAGTTCAACCTTTTGCTTAAAGCAGGGTCAGCTATGAGATCAGGCCAGGTTTGAACAACCTGAACGGGCTTTATCCAGTCAGGTCTTGAAAAACTCCAACGATGGAGGCAGCAAGTGCTAAGTAGACAGGGATAGTCCCTTCCCTCAACCTTCTGGCTGTGCTCCCGCTAATACAGCACAGGATGCTCTTGGCCATCCCTGCTGCCAGGGCTCACTGCTGGCTCAGGCTCAGCTTGCTGCCCACCAGGACCTCTTCAGCAGAGCTGCCCCCTGGGCAGGCAGGCCCCAGCTGGGATCACTGCAAGGAGATTCATTTCATTTGAAGTACTGATCTGAAGAGTTGTTCTTATTGTGGAAAAGGGATGTTAACAATCTACTGACTCACCATAATAGCATTATCAGTGACACTGAAGCCCACAGAAGTTAATCCATCTCTCCACAGTTCACCAGCCTGTGAATGCGTATCTTAGTAGTTGCCTCAAAGTACATGGTGATAAATGGATTCCTGTTTCAGTCCAACCTTTTCCAAAGGATTTCAGATCAATTTACTACTGCTTCCAGTGTTACTTTAATAGCTAACATTCTTCAATAAGCCTGATATCCTATGCTGAGATACACATTTTTACCACTCACTGACAGGTAAGACATCTATGTCCTTTAATGTTACACTCCATCACTGAAATGAATGCACGAAGTATTTTTTTCTTGTGTTTTTTTCTTTCACTTGCCATGGCAACTTCTCCTTCAATCCACCCTTCAGTCAAATTCTGGCACACAGAGTACTGTCAATGTTACTGTTAACTGTGAAGCCTTGCTTGATGTGAATTAGTAATCTTCTGAAAAATTTTCTTTATATGTAGCTTTGCTTTGTATCCAGGGCTGTACCTGAAGATCCTTCCAACTGAACATTTGCTAATGACACTCTGAATGTTGCCTCGATTAACACGTCTGCCTGTTTACCAGATCTGTTTTGACACTCTTGTTTTACCTGATGACTGTCTACTTTATTACAGCGCTCTCATTTCATTAGTAATGACTGCCCTTGCACCTAGCATTCTTTTAACCCTTGTGGATTATTACCAGGCACGTAGCAGAAATCACACCTTTCATCTGAATTTCCCGCTGGCACTTTTTGAAGAAAATCTGTAAACTCCTTTACAATTCTCATTTATAGTTCACAATGTTTGGGAAATTATTATAAGTATTCTCTGAACTTACTATTTCTTCAAGAGCAGACCATTTCGATTTTTAGTTATCAAGTTGCTTCATTTTTTGTCCATCCAAGGAGTTAAGTTATTTTGCTTTGGTAATTTATTTTACTTCATGGTGGTAATATCTTGTTTCTTTCTCTTTATAAACAGATTGCATGATGTTTACTTAGGGTGGCCTTAAGCATTTTCATTTTTCCTGGTTTTATTTATTTTATTTTTTTAATATTGCTCCATTTCTATGCCACAGGCAAAGTTCAATTTTTCCAAAAAAGGCTCTTCATATAAACTTAAATCTCTTAAGAATGGGTTTAGGTCAGCTCTAATACTCTCATGGTGCATATGAGAAAAGAAGAAAAGTGGAAAAGTATAACAGAAACAACTGAGCCTGATATTTTGGACCTAAATATGGATTCTGTATGCTGTGATGGAAACCTAACCTTTTCAGAGGAACCATTGGGTATACTAGAAAATTTGGTTCAGTTCTTTTGGTTTCTTGAGCTATTTTTTTAGATTAAGATGGATGGTTTTATGTTCAAAATAATAAAGGCTTAGGATTCTTCTAAATTTAAACAATGAGAGATCATGTCTCTATGCAGTTTAGGTGTTCGAACCTTGGACTTGTTTCCTGAATCGCACATATATTTCTGGCTTTCAGTAACCCCACTTGGCTCTGTTTTCATTTAGATATCCCAGCCTAATAAAATTTACCTTGCCTTCTTGTGTAGAATTGCCAAGCCACCTGTGATCCTGTGATCTTCTAAACAGGGACTTGCCAGGTTTGAAATTTTCCGAAGCTGTTTGTCTAGGACTTCCATTTTCAGTAGGCTGCACCAATTCAGTTTCCGTAATCTTTGCTCCATAGTGTTCTCCTGTCACCTGTGATCATCCTACCTCTTGTAGTCTGAAAAATAACAAAATTCTTCTTGTTAGCAAGACTCAGACTGCCTTTCCATTTAGCTCTTTAAAAGGTGTGTGGTTTGTGAGAACTAAGTCTGGGTTTGACAATCCAGATAGAGAAACCTGGGCATTCTTTTAACCTTTGTGGAAACAGGCTCAGATTGTTCCTGCTGCAGGTAATAGTAAATGAAATTGCTATAGCTTACAGTTGCTTGATCACACCTTGTGATGTGCAAGGATACAGTCAGTGCTAGGACAGCCTGCTCTCATCTCAGGCAACAAATTCTCGGTCTCCACCATTCTGTGGCTTGTTCAGTTGCATTCCTCTAAATGGCCTGGAACAAATAGTCTCACTGGAGCTTCCAGATTCGTTACACTCTTAATCACAAACTCAGCTATTTAAGGAGTACTTTGTTTATACTGGGAATCTTTTGGTTTTGTTTTTTTTTTTTTTTAACAAGCTTCTCATGGATTGCGACTGCCATGGTCCATAGCTATGAGCCAGGCCCCCTGCTAGCTGTCACTCACACCACAATACTTGACTCAGTGCCGTCCTTCTCTTCTTAAAGGAACTGCTCCCAATCCTCATGCTACATTGTACATATCACTGTGAAAAGACAAGTCAATATATTGACTGTCTCACTAAGAATTAACAGCAAGACATTCTTTGCAAAGACCTTGTGGGATTGGTCCACTTTGACTTGCTGACATCTTTTTCCCTGAAAGTTTTGTCAGTAGGAGATATGTTTGTGGAGTTTTTAGGAACAATTACCTATGTAAGTGTTAACCTCCGTTTATGTGTGCCAAACAGAAGTAATCTCAATTTATACTATTGCTGATAAAGGGACAGTTGCATCTGTATATGGGCATTTCATCATGTAACAAATACACAATGAAATTTCACTCTGGTGAAGTCAAAGGCAGAACCATATTTGTTTTACCAGCACCAGAATTTCAGTCAAAATACCTCTCACAGTGCAACATGAAGAAGAGTATTCTTGCATTTACCAAGACAGAAATGGTATAAGGATATCCTTTCAGTATGTGAGTTATGGTGTGTTTGTTATCGAACAAAATTGTCTCTGTATCATGTCTTCATAACAGAGGAAAATTAATACATTTGCTGAAAAACCTCCTCTAGCACAGAGCTGATCTATCACTTACGAAGAGTTTCCAACTTTCTGAACTGAACAAAGAGGCTGAGTCATATGTAGCTGTATACAAGTGCAATAGGTCCAAGTGTGGGCAAACAAAATATCTGCTAAGAATCATCTGTCCCTTACCCGAAGTGTGGGACGTAATTGCTGCCAACTCACAAATATGAGATACCTTTAAAAACTGTACCACCACTTAGACACACACAAGTCTATGGGGCCAGATGGTAAACACCCAAAGGTACTGAGGGAGCTGGTGGAAGTGCTCACCAAGCCACTTTCCATCATTTATCAGCAGTCCTGGCTAACCGGGGAGGTCCCAGTTGACTGGAGGTTAGCAAATGTGACGCCCATCTACAAGAAGGGCCGGAAGGAGGATGTCCTGGTTTCGGCTGGGATAGAGTTAATTTTTTTCCTAGTGCTGTGTTTTGGATTTAGTATGAGAAGAATGTTGATAACACACTGATGTTTTTACTTGTTGCTAAGTAGTCTACTAGTCAAGGACTTTTCAGCTTCCCATGCTCTGCCAGGTGCACAAGAAGCTGGGAGGGAGCATAGCTGGGACAGCTAGCCYAACTGGCCMATGGGGTATTCCATACCATATGATGTCATGCTCAGTATATAAATAGGAGGCGTGGTCCAGGAAGTAGTGATCACTGTTTTGCATATCGCTCAGCTGGTGGTGAGCAATTGCATTGTGCATCACTCATTTTGTATATTCTACCATTATTATTATTATTATTATTATTATTATTTTTGTTATTATTTTCCCTTTTCTGTTCTATTACACTGTCTTTATCTCAATCCCCAAATTTTACCTTTTTTTTTTTACCAATTCTCTCCCCCATCCCACTGTGAGGGGGGGAGTGAGCGAGCAGCTGTGTGGTGTTTGGTTGCCTGCTGGGTTAAACCACAACAGAGGACCCAGGGAACTACAGGCCTGTCAGTCTGACCTGGGTGCCGGGGAAGGTTATGGAGCAGATCATTTTGAGTGCCATCACGTGGCACGTACAGGACAACCAGGTGATCAGGCCCAGTCAGCATGGTTTTATGAAAGGCAGGTCCTGCTTGACTAACCTGACCTCCTTCTATGACAAGGTGACCCGCTTAGTGGACGCGGAAAAGGCTGTGGATGTTGTCTACCTAGACTTTAGTAAAGCCTTTGACACCGTTTCCCACAGCATCCTCCTGGAGAAACTGGCTGCTCATGGCTTGGACGGGTGTACTCCTCGCTGGGTAAAAATCTGGCTGGACGGCCGGGCCYAAAGAGTTGTGGTGAATGGAGTTAAATCCAGTTGGCGGCCGGTCACAAGTGGTGTTCCCCAGGGCTCAGTTTTGGGGCCAGTTCTGTTTAATATCTTTATTAATCATCTGGACGAGGGGATCGAGTGCACCCTCAGTCAGTTTGCAGATGACACCAAGCTGGGCAGGAGTCTTGATCTGCTCGAGGGTAGGAAGGCTCTGCAGAGGGATCTGGACAGGCTGGATCGATGGGCCGAGGCCAACTGTATGAGGTTCAACAAGGCCAAGTGCCGGGTCCTGCACTTGGGTCATAACTACCTCAGAGAACGCTACAGGCTTGGGGAAGAGTGGCTGGAAAGCTGCCTGGCAGAAAAGGACCTGGGGGTGTTGTTCAAAACAGTTGGCTGAATATGAGCCGGCAGTGTGCCCAGGTGGCCAAGAAGGCCAATAGCATCCTGGCTTGTATCAGAAATAGTGTGGCCAGCAGGACTAGGGAAGTGATCGTGCCCCTGTACTCAGCACTGGTGAGGCCGCACCTTGAATACTGTGCTCAGTTTTGGGCCCCTCGCTGCAAGGAAGATGTTGAGGTGCTGGAGCGTGTCCAGAGGAGGGCAACGAAGCTGGTGAAGGGTCTGGAGAACAAGTCTTATGAGGAGCACCTGAGGGAACTGGAGTAGTTTATCCTAGAGAAAAGGAGGCTGAGGGGAGACCTTATTGCTCTCTACAATGACCTGAAAGGAGGTTGTAGCCAGGTGGGTGTTGGTCTCTTCTCCCACGTAACGAGTGATAGAACAAGAGGAAACAGGCTCAGGTTGCGCCAGGGGAGGTTTAGATTGGCTATTAGGAAAAATTTCTTCACCGAAAGGCTTGTCAAGCATTGGAACAGGCTGCCCAGGGAAGTGGTTGAGTCACCATCCCTGGAGGTATTTAAAAGACGTGTGTAGATGTGGCACTTAGGGACATGGTTTAGTGGTGTTAGGTTTACGGTTGGACTTGGTGATCTTAAAGGTCTTTTCCAACCTAAATGATTCTATGATCCTATGATTCTGTTGCTAGAAGTTTTGGAGAGAAATCTTGATATATTCTCTATACAAAGCAATGGTGTTTGACGTCCATCCATCTGTGAACAGTTTGATGAGGGCTATTTTGGGAATATGGTTGATACTGGTTTGTGAAGTGCCTGCACACCTATCTCCCCATCCAGACATTGGACTTTTCTCCAGAGACTTTACAGGCTGTGAAGGAGACAGAGAAATGAAAGATCCCCTGATAGGCCCAAAGGAAAAAAAAATATCACAGGTACCTGAAGTCCTCTGAGATTGCCTTACATGCTATTCATTCCAGACAAATAAAATATGCAAGATGGGAAAACACCTGGTACAGTCTTGGATGTCACTGAGGTTTTGATTTTGTCAAATATTCCTGCCTTCTGTCGTCATTCCTCTTTATGTACTGTAACTGTGATTTGCATTTCTTTATCCTCCAAAGCACGACTACAAATCAACAGTTATTCAGTAAAATGATTCCTGTTCTTCTCCTGATGATATGCCCACATTTTCCTTGTCTGTTCTTGGTTTTAATGTACTTTTAACTCTAATCTCTCTGTTCCAATGATTTGATTCTAGTYCCTGCTATTTTCTTTTCACCTTTACTGTTACTTTCCTCCACCCAGTCATCCTTACCGCAAAAGTCTTTGCTTTGCTGTTTGCCTGAGGAAAACCCTGTTCTGGATCCTATGTACTAAGCACAATCTTATCCTCCTTATATTGTTTGGTAGTGGTGTTGAGCTGGTTCCTGCCACTTTCCAGACATAATTTTGAGGCTGAACTGAGAGAGAAGGAGCTCGGGGAAAGGGGTCAGAGATACAGTGAAATATTTTTGTTGTTGTTTGTTTCCTCTGTTCCGCTTCAGAAATACAATGGAAAGAGTCAAAAGGTGGAAATGCATTTCTAAGTTTGAGGTCAGCAATATGCTATAAAAGGTATGCATGTGGTATACAGAACATTCTTGTATTTTGATCCTTTTTTGACAATAACTACCTGTAAAAATGAAGCAGRGAACAAGACAGTGTTACTACCATCAGTTATTCATTTACCATGGGGTAAAAAACCCCAACAATGTAAGCATGTGGAAGCTGTAAAAAAGTATCCACACTAGAGGTCAACTTAGGGAGATATACATGGTGGAAAAAAGACTCTAGGTCTAAATGCAAAGCTGAAAGGAATGTGATAGTCCCACACAAAGGAATATAGACTCCTCCCAAACCAGAAATAGAGCCGGACCACTGCAAAGACAGGACAAAAGCCCCTTTCCCTAAGTGACACTGAGTACCTAGGGCTTCTGTCCTGTTTAACACCAGTTGGGAAAGAGAAGATGTATGGCCACCGAATTTCTCACCTTATTAGCGAGTAGGCTAGAAACACTATACATTACAGTCCTTGTAGACCTCATTGAACCACACAGATTTGAGGTAGCCACCTGTATTTAAAGTTCTTTGGACAGTTGTCTTGAAATTTAAGTTTTCCCATGAGTGCCAAGGATGAGGACTGTGGCACTTAACTGTAGGACTGGCAGCTGGCTTCCTGGGGGACCAGCTATGCAGAGTGGCCTCTACCTTGTAAATACCTGAATTTCTTAGTAGATGTGTTCCTCAACCAACTACCTGCAAAAGCTTTTGTAGTATATTTGTTCTCTTTTTTTCTTTCTTTTTTTTTTTTTTTTGAGCAGTTGCTTTCAGCTTTTGTCCTTATTTTTTCTAAACATCTTGTGTTTTCCTGATGACAGAACAGTAAAAACCTCACATGGATGAGTATGAGAGTATACTCTGGATTGTTCAATTTGAAACAAACTCAGAATTCCCAGATTTCACAGTTAAATTTAATGTGCCAGAGTAATCACAGTAAGGAGATGGCTGGGACTCTCTAACTCCAGGTGCTGGAGTGGAAAGATACTTAGTCATGGTAAGAGGTCAGATCTGCGCTATTATGCTAGTTAAATTAAAAAGACACCTATATTACTGGAACATATTTCAGAACATTGATTCACTCTATTGAATGGGAACAGAAGTTGCTTAATTGGGACAGTACATCATGGTGTGGTAGAGCAATCCAGTGGAAAGGGTACAGGAGGGAATTAAGAAGACTCAGGTATATACCTTAAGCTATTTTTTGTAGTCTCAAGTAAATTTGCTAGCTCTTATTGGTATAATAGAATCATGTATAAGAAAATTATGTATAAAGAGGGGACTTGTGGTCTGGAGCTTGTAGGTGAGAGGATGGCCCCACCTACATGCTGTTTTGTGTACGGTATCTGTATAAAATATTGCAAGAACAATAAGAAATAAAAGGAGCTACATCTGCCTAGTTTACTAAAAGGGAGGTCAAGATGTGTTTTTTACTTTGGAGTTTTGTTTTGGTACTTTGCCACATCCCAACTGAGGGAGCCAGAGATTTCGGTGCGGTGGGAGGGCAAATTCTTAAATTATCTCTGCCACTAAAAAAGTGTAACTATTTCTTTAGTTAGCAACATGTTTTTCTCCTTAGTTTCTCATTGTCAGATATTAGTGGTTAAGTCTTGTGACAGATAAGCTGTGAAGTAATGCCTGTGGTCTGCCACAGGCAGACCACAGCAACATTTCAGCTGTTGCTGAAGTCTAGGAACAGCTGAAATGATTCCTCTCCATCTTTTGCCCATAGCATGGGGCTACAGAGTAGCTTAAATTCCTGGTGTACATACATAATTTTTCTTTAAACAACAGATGCTAAGTAAATGTCAAAATATTAGCATCTGTATAAATAATTGTCTTGGTAAATGAAGAAGTTACTTTATGTTTAGAAATTTTGCATAAGGACAGGAAAAGTTATTTTCTAGCAAGAAACCCAAAAGTTGTGTTTTTTTCCCCAAGAAACAATTGCTAAGCATTATAAGCTTTTTACAGCATTGACTTTTCTAAGGGCAAACATCCTCATATTACTTTTTACTACACATTTTAAATGGAAAATGTCCTGTGGCAAAAATATATATCTATATTGAAGTTAAAAGTATTCTACTCAAAACTGCAAAGCTTTTATCAAATATACTTGTGATAGTCTGTGAAGAACAGAAGCTCACCGCTCATCATCCTTCAACTCCTACAGTAACCCAGGGGTTCTCCCAGTCTCAGAGTGGCCGTCCACCCCTCCTATGGAAGCCTCAGGGTGCTGCTTAGCGTACATTTTCTCCAGAGCCCAAACTGTTTAAAAGGTTCTTATTTTTATCTGTCCCTGTGTGGTAATTCCCACAAGGCAAATAATTTGCCACTCTTCAGTTGTGCTTAGGCATACAGCATAATTTTTCGTGGCATTGTGCTGTTTGAAAGGCAATGGTGTCAGTGAAATGGTCCAAATTAAATGGGAACAATCCAAATGATGGGGGCAAAAAATATAACAAAGGGGCAATTGCAAGCTTCTGGAAGGAAAGAGAAACCATAACTTCAAACACTCAGATTGACCAAATAATAAGAGAATTAACTTGCTCTTCCATATTTCTACGTCTCTTGTATTTTTGTGGGAACATATTATTTAAGTCAACAAACTGAGTCATTGTGAACCACCAAGTACTACTTTGGTACTTGCTATAGGGAGCAGTTTGGGACATATGGATCATCACATGCTGTTAACCAGTATTGAAATAGAAGTTGTCTTCTGTCACCTTTTGAGCAAGGGGTAGGGTTGATAGAGAAGCACAAAAGTAAGAAGACATATATTGTTGAGGCACAAGACTGTGTATGCAGTGCAGTGCAGTACAGTACAGAGTGGTCTGAGGGCTGCAGAACTGTGAATATGCAGAGTAAACAGGAGGGTGTGGTTGCGATTGGATCAAGATGAAACAATGCTACACAATGCTTGACTGTTTAATACTGTGCAGCCACTATATGCTGGCTGACTGAGAATAATGCTAAAGTGGGTTAGACTAATACAGTATCACTCTATGGTTGTACTGCCATGGATTGCCATGGAAATGTCAACAAATGACGATTCAAAAGTGATAAGGTGACTGTCTCTTGCATTGCAGTTCATAGCACAGTTAGGCATGTTCAGACTTACTGTACATTGCATGCTATGCAAGGTCAACATGTACAGTTTTTGTCAGACTCATCTTGCATAAAGTATAGAAAATCACACCAAAAGTCTTCGAGGGTTGGCAGGTCTGCAGAAAAAAATTTTGAGTATAGCAGACAGAAACCTTAGAAAAACTTTCCACCCTGCCTGCTAGTCCTTAATCCTCACTCCTTATTACTTTTACGTCAGTGAAAATTATGACAATTTGCTAGTGTATAATGACTAACAGAATKAAGTCCTGTGAGTTCCCAAATACTTAAATTGGGCTTCCCTGTAGCTAGCACTTACAGCAGAGCTTTGGATATCATGATAATTCAATGCTGGTAGTCACATCAACATTTGAGAGAAAACTTCTTCCCCACCACCATGTAGACTTCATTACTAGGATATAATCTGGTACAAATACAGACATAATCTATATTTGGCAGAACATGGAAGACACAATTCATAGGTTTTAGACTTGGCACTAAGCACAAGACAAAGCAGAATAACTCCACTTTCTGTGTCCAGCACCAGTGCATTTTTTCCCCACCATGGTTTCAATTTAACAACTTCAAGGTTTTCTAGGTTACAAAACACTTTCCAGACTCATTTCTGGGTTCTGAGCATTAGTTTTGATACCTGTTATTCTTCAGGTCAGGCTGTATGTCTGCTTCCTGCTCTCCCCTGTGATCTCCCTTGCCGAGACAACTCCTGCCCTTGCTGAGGACAGTTAATTTGCTGAGATGACTTCTACTCCTTCCTTTTCACTCTCCCTACCCCACCTCACAGTCTGAAGCGGCCTTCCCACGAAGGACCCCTATTACTGTCAGGGGAGAAGTTGTCTCCCTCCTCACAGGCGGTTCCCGGTGCGACCCAGTGTGCGGCAGGCAGAACAAAATAAACAACCAGCCTTCCTCTCTACAGCCTGGCCTACTCTTTTTGAAGGAACATAATGTACAGTAACTGTGAATAAACCCATTAAACAGTTGCACAATCCACCACAAATATCAAAGACCATTTTGTGTTTTTTGATCTTTATGTCACAGAAGTTTAAGATGCACAGTCATCCTTCCAAGACTGATTTATGATACAGGCATTGCTGAATCTCTCACAAACATATTTTCATTGTATTTTTAAGAAGCGATCCATCCCCGTGTAACTTTGATGAGAGTCGTATCACACCCTTAGTCCTTTGCTCTTTTATGTACCGTTCTGACTGCATTTCCAGGAAATCTGAGCTGGGTAATTTTCACAAAAGCTTTGTATCAGGCATGTTCCTTATGGTGTCCTAAGGTCTTCATAAGCAATCAGCAGCATGTCAGACCCATCTGTGAGAACAGCCTTGTTAGAGGCAAACAAAGTGGGATTTTCAAAATACCTAAAATATTCTGACTTCTACTGGGTCAGAGAAACCTGTCCTACATTACAAGAAAAAGTTGTATATTGCTCTTCCAGTTCTGATTTTTTCTCCATCATGATCCTTGATCCCATTCCCACTTTACCTTTCTGCATGAAATGGTCTTTCATGTCCACTTCCTGATTGAAAGGGGAGAAAGGCAAAGGCAAGAAGAATTAGAAAATACAGACACTAGCCATCTTATAGCTATCATACACGCACCAGTCAAAACCATCTTGTGAACATGAGTGTACATATATATATGGTCCCAGTCAGCCAGTGTTACCATCAGTGGAAAGTTTGGCATTGTTTTCAGTGGAAAACAGATGAGGAACTCTGTGTGCTTGTAAGCACACATATACATGTGGTGCTTAGGGACATGGTTTAGTGGTGGACTTGCCAGCGTTAGGTTTACAGTTGGACTCAATGATCTTAAGGGTTTTTTCCAACCTAAATGATGCTATGGTTCTATATGTCCACATTGACTTCAAAGTCAGGCACAAAAAAAAAAATAATCACATAAGCTTATTGTATGACAACCAAACCTTACCCATATGCATTTTCTTAAGTTTGGGAACACTGAATTTGCATACCGAGTGTGTCAGGATATCCACAGCATCCCACTACTTTCACATTTTGCTATGCTGGAAGAAGATGTGTCTTAACTCCTTTAGGCATTCAAAATGCAGCTTTGTGCCTAAAAAAGTGGCAGCATGGACCATCATGCTTAATGGAATAAAAGTGGTGAAATGCCATACCTGTAGCCAGAACATACAAGCTTACAGTCTTCTGAGGCTTAGAAAACTCCTTGTACATAACCCAGTTGAGAATCTAACCTTCAGACAGATGATAGTCCAGACCTTATTCTTTTTTCCTGGTGTGTATTAAAATTACACACCTCTGCAAGCCTCCTGGGGATGCGGAACACGTCCAGAGTGGAAGTGCTGGGAGTCGCAAGGTAGCCTCCTGATAGTAATAGCTTTATTATAACACTCAGTGTTCTTCCAGCTTATACACTAGTATTGTAAAATGTTTGTCCAGACAAAGTGTTTTTAGAGCAAATTGCTAATGAGAAATAATGAAATGCTGAAATTTCTTCCTTCCTTCCGCAATTTCTTATTTAAGGCACCAAACTCCCAACATTAACTTATTCCCTTCAGAGTCATAGGACACACTCTGGCTTACTAACTTCCTGCCTAATGGATCTTTCTACAGAAATTGGGCTTATAGGGGTTTATTTTTCCCTGGAGAGAAGATAGCTGGATTATGCTTTTTTGGTTGTTCTTTATCTATTATTTACATAGCAAAAACATTCCTTTTTTTTCCTTGCTGAAAATGTGCAGTTATTCCTGGCACCAATAAAGGGGTTTTCTTAGTGTAATAAATGACCAGTTACTGTATCTTTTCTAAATTGATGTATTACAGAAATACATGTTGAATGTACAGCAAGTCCAATTTTGACTGGCATCATTGATATAGGAGATGAGACACTGCATTCCAAAATAGAAAATATTTTTATGAGTGTGCCCAAGGTTTGGAGATACCCATGCATATTTTCTCTGATCCACAAAACTATTTCTCCATGATTCTCCTTTCTATACTTTTTCAACATTAGGCTTAGCTTTAAAACACAGATAATTTGTAACATTTGTTAGCAGCACCTAATACATACTCACAAAACACAATACATTTCAGTTTAGCTAAAAGGACATTAAATATTACTGTGTTTAAGTATTAAAGGATGGGGTTTTTCACTGACACAGAAAATCCATAACATGAGGAATCAGAAGGTTTTTTTAGACATTGCTGTTCTAAATGCAAGTTCCATTAAGCCCATGGAATTTTCTCTGCTGACATTTAGCTGTTAGCAAGGGTGACCTCAGCGTCTGACTAATGTGAATGTCATGATTAGTGAAGGCATTCAGTCATGTGCCCAAGGAGATGACGTGCTTCAGGTGAGGCTGTGTCACAAGAAATGACTAGACACAGAAATCTGTCAGTCTGATGGTTAACCAGACACAGATTCTACCAGTCTAGAGAGAGCTATTTAAAGGTAGCAGCTTTCTCTAAAGGAAGTCCAAACTTAACTGGGCATGTATCACCTGTGTGAAAGAGGTAAGAATGCAGTAAGCAATTTAAATGTGAACAAAGTAAGGTACCAAGCTTTGTTGATTCAATAAGGATTATACAACAAACAAGAGACAGACTCTGGGAAAAAGTCTGGTCCCACTGAAATTGAATAAAAAATTCCATTGGACTTCAAAGGACCCAAAGTTTTACCTCTATTACTTGAAAATCTGGAGTTCATTCCTCCTGTATAATGTCATTACATTTAATATCAATAGTTTACCTGAATAGGCAGATACAGAAATATTTCATGTATTTCTAAAAGTCATATTGTCTGCTCTGAAGTTATGCACAAATGTAATACTTGGATTCAAGAATATACATGTTCAGCATGATCTTTTTAAGTATAGGCTAAATATTCTAAGCAAAGTGTACAAAAATGCTCAAGGAATTATTACCATATTTGCTGGTGCAGATTCCAGCTCTCTGGAATGCATGTGTATTTGTGTTAAGGATATACAATCAAAGCCAAAGGTCTGTCTAAGATTAGCGACCACCTAGTAAAAATGTACTGGTTTCTGTAGCTGGTAGGGAAACTCATCCTTTGGAACAAGGTGAAGTGTAAGTGTGGAAGACATTTCAAGACAGCTCATCTTTAATAACTGGTCACCACTTGCATGTACAAACACCTCTTCTCTGTGATCCCCTTTGGCACTTGTACATATTAGCTGAAACCATAGCAGCACACATCCATAATATTGCATCACTGTTGTTGACTGCCTGGCCATAAAAGCTGACATCATAATTTTTACATTGTACAGAAACTGCCTCATAGGATATGCTGCTTCACTCTTTCTAATATTTTCCTATATTTTTAAGAAATTAAACCTTAAGAACCCAATAGAAGGGCTTATTTTTTCATTGTTCCTGAAAAATACAAATTAATAATTTTTATATGCCTTTATTATTTTAAAAGTCCAATGCTTTTTAGAATTGCTAAGAAAGTTTCCAAGAAAGAGTTTTTCAGAGAAAAAGATATTAAATGATCTGGCAAATCAGGTTAATTCTTTAAAGTGGCAAAGTCATGCCTCAAAGAAAAAAAGAATGCAATACAGCTTCAGAACAATGCCACAAAACTAGGTTCTGAGACCATACTGATAAACTGAAGATCATGATTACAATTTTCAGAAGAGTAATACACGTTGCCAGTACCGTAGTATGTATTGTTTCACTCATTTATTAACCACATGATCTACAGACAAACATTTGACATCCCTTGATATTTTCTGTATTTTTCCCACATTTACAGGTCTACCAGCAGAAGAGTTCTATCAGTTTCATGAAGGCACAGGAAACGGAATTACTATACTTTGGTAAAATCTTTCACAGTGAAAAATATGTACAGGTAATAAGTTAACTCTGATAATTGAAATCTTGTATAATAATTGGCTTTTGACATTGTCAATACTGCATATTTTGTTAAGGTCTACCAAGGAAGTTAGAAATAGTCCAACTATAAGCCCCCCAACAACCAAAATATTTTGATAAGTAGCTCATTATTGCATTCTCTCAGATATTTTTTCTGCCCCTAATTTTTTAATATTGATCAGCTGTTGCCGAAAAGCAAACCTACAGTTCATGTCTTTTGTGTGCTGTAATTCGTATGCCAAATAAGCAGGCTTTAGACTCTCCTGGTAGACTTAATTCTTCTAGAAGCTCTACCAACACTTTCTGCAGTGACTACTGTTTTAAAACAGATTAAAATGCCTCTACTATTTAATATCAGAAATGTCATCAGATAGCAACGCACCTTTATTACAGATGGCTGGGATGGAGAGTACATAGCTGTCGTTGCTAAAAAAACAAGTAACTTTGGTTGGAACACATGAAATTTCAGTCAACCCTTCCAAACAGTAAATCCCAACATCCTACGCTGGTCAGTGGTTCTCGATCGGTTACAGAAGGTAACTAGGGAAACCAAATTCCCTATAGGTAGTACAGGAGTCCATATCTATGGCATTTCTAAAGGGAAAGTTAAAAAACCAAACCTTTAAGGGTTGAAAAGTTTGAAACTACTATATCAGGTATTTATGGAGCATGTGCTATGATAAAAAGTTCCCTGACACTTAAGTTCTAAGAATAGAGTAATAGGGACAATTCTCACTCACTGAAAGTGAAATGCAATAACTTGAGATTTGTGCCACTGAAGTGGGCAGAATTCTACTGGAGTGAAGTTAGTTGATGCAGGTAAGATCAAATCACACTCCGTGTCAAATAAAACTTGCACAGATCTTTCTAGTGACAATCCCAAATCCTCAGAAACACAGTAAAATTAAAGGTAAACTCAATATGACTTCTGGGGAGGATTTCTGGTCTTTCACTTCTACCGGCTATCATGTGATTCTCATTCTCTGCTGCAGATATTTTGATAAAACCTCATATTATCATATAAAACTATTTTTAATTGAAAAGACAAAAACCACAAGATAATTACAAAAATGAAAAGGCCTTAAATTTTTTTAAACATGAAAAAAAACCCCAGCATCATTGGATTTATGCCAGCATCAGTTTCTCAGCTGGATACAACTATTCTATGCAGTTTATATTAGTGTGAAATGTAATATATTTTCCTAGGGTTACCTGTAGTTGTCTAAAATGTCTTGAGATAGACTTCTCTTTCCCACCATAGGTCTCTGTTTACTCATTTCTTACTGGAACCCACTGTATGAATTATGTCGATGCATTTCTAACCTGCTACAATTAATTTCAATCCTCCTCCATGTGAATTGCTACATACCTGGGTGACTGGAATTTTTCTGATTTCTATTTTTGAAAAGGCGTTCAAAGCTTGGCAATATCTTTACAAAAGTAGTTGCTGCTAGATGGAGAAAACTCCCTGAAAGTATATGTCAGTTGACTGCAATTTTGTTTCTCTTTTGAATTTCAAAACTTTTTGCAAAAGTAAATGTCCCAGAAAAATGAAGGCCTTTTTGGGGAGCTTTGACTGTGATTCCGGTTTAAAATTAATAACCAGGTCCATTTTCCCACCAGGGGTATTTCTTCCTGGCCAGAAAATTGCCTCCTGTTATTTACAGGAAAAAGTGTGGACCTGGGTTCTGCTGCACTCCCAATTTATATTAAAGAAACAGCAAACTTTGTCATTTGAAAAAAACCTAATTTTCTAATTTTCCCTTTGTCCCATAAGGAAAATATCCTTATGAACACCTGGTGAACTCTCACTAATGAGTTTCCTTGCCTGCCAAGGCAGTTCCTACCATTACTAGCTCTGAAATATGTAATTCCCCTAAAACATAAGGTACATTTGTGTTAACTCCCAGTGATGATGCTCATAAAAATTTCTAAGTGACAAACATGTGATATTATCTGATGAGGAAGTGTATTTTATTAAAATGGTAAATATATATATATATGCCTGAGGCAACTTTTCTTAAGGAATAAAAAAAATAATAAAGGAGTAAGAGATATTGAAGGTGTACTCATTAAAAAAAATCTTGACTTCTTAATGGAAAGTGAACTAAATATTAATTTCGTAATTGAAAGAGAAAATCTTTCTAAAGTATGTCTATAGCTGAAGGGTATCTAAAACTATCTACAGTTGTAACATTGTACTTTTATTAGTAATTACAGGAAAACTAGGTTTTAGATGGAAGAAATTTCTAAATGAAGTGACTCAAGGTAATCCCATTAAAAAAAGAAAACTGAAAGAGCAGACTGCATTAGAATACACCAGAAAAGCTTGAACTGGTTAATTTAAAACATTGGACCTCAAAATACAGGAAGAACATTGACAGAATAAGAAAGAAGAATGATACAGTCAGAGACAATGAAACCATTTGAAAAATATAATGATGTGTTCTTGCTTCTGTACGTAACGCTACTGCCAGTGAAGCTCTTCCTGATTTATCTAGCTCATTCATAGATGCAACAAAAATATATGGTAATGGAAATAAAATGGGAATGTGTTGTGATGTTTGATTTTTGCACTTCTTTGCTCTGCAAAATTAACTATTCAAGAGCACAAAGGCCAAGTTTCTTATAATGCCCAAATTGTTTTCAAACTACCAAAAATAATTCTAGTGAAGATGTTGCTCTGTGTGGTGTCTAGCACAAAGGGCAGCGTGCAGTTCACATACTAGCCTAGATGCTTGGCCTGAGAACATGCATGATCAGTTAGACTTTTTAAAGTGACTAACAATGTGTAAATTTGCCATTCAAAGTCAATGGGAGTTGTCAACCTAAACCCACAAGGAATGTTTGGGAATCAGAATCTCACAGAACCATTCAGGGTGGAAGGGACCTCAGGAGGTCTTTAGTCCAACCCCTCTGCTCAAGGCAGGGTCAGTTATGAGACCACACCAGGTTGCTCAAGACTTCGTCCGTTTGACTTCCATCCTTGAAAACATCCCAGGATGAAGACTGCACAGCCTCTCTGGGCAACCTGCTCCACTGCTTGGTTGCCCTCACTGTGAAAATTATTTTCCTTTCACCCGGTCTGAACTCAGTCTGTTTTAATTTAAGACCATTTTCTCTGGTTATCCCACCATGCACTTCAGTATAGACAGCCTGGCTTGTTTCTCAGAAATTTCCTCTTGGATATACAGCCTCCAGGCACACTCTCCTTCTCTCAGTCCCCCTGAACTGGTCTCTTCTCAGGGATGTACGAGGCCAGCCTCTCTTCACAGGACAAGTGCACCAGCCCCCTTCCATATTGGTGGCCTCTGCTGGACTCACTCCAGTCTTTCTTATATTGGGGGGGCAAAAACTGGGTAGAGTTTTCCAGATGCAGTCTAATGTGTCTTTGGAGTGTACCTAATGTGTATTTTAAAAGTGCTGAATAAAGAGTGCACTCCACTGCCTCCTCCAGGTTGTGGATAAAGATGTTAAACAGAACAGATCCCAGGACAGAACCCCATGGTACTCCACTTGTGATCAGCATCCAGGCAGAGTATGAACCCAATACCATCTGAACCTGACATCTCACCCATCTAATACAGCCCTAATCTAGACTGCAAAATACTAACTTGGATACAAGGATACTGTGGGATACCATGTTAAAAGCCTTGCTAAAATCAGAATAGACAGCATCCATGTCTCCCCCTTCATCCACAGATCAACAGACCCACAGATTATTTCACCATAGAAGGCAATCGGTTTTACTCTTGATCAATCCATGCTGGCTAATCACCCAATCAGCCAATCATCATCTTCTCCTTTGTGTGCTCATAAATGGTTTTGTGGGGGATATGCTTTGGGATTTTTCCAGGACAGAAGTGAGGCTGACTATTGAGTAGTTCCCCGTTTTCTTCCTTTTTGAAGATGGATGCAACATTCCCTTTCGCTAGTTTATAGGTTTATCCCCTGAACACCAAGGTTCAGAAAGCATCACCTTATCTTCACCTGCTGTCACTAAATGATCCACCTTATTCAGGAATGGCCTTACATTTTTCTTGTTCACCTTTTACTTGTTTACTTGTTTACTTTTTCACCTTTTTCTTGTTCACCTTTTCTTGTTCACCTTTTATAGTGGTAAAAGTGGTAGAAGTTCTTGTTGCCCTTGATAACCCTTGCCAGTTTCAAATTCAGGAGAGCTTTGGCTTTCCTAACACCATCCCTGCATGCCCAGGCAGTGTTTTTCTATTCCTTCTTTGTAGCCTGTCCTCACTTCCATGTTGTTAGCTTCCTGTTTACGCAAGCTGATGTTCTGACATGTATAATCATTTTCCTGAGTATCGGGATGGACCATCCTTTTACTAAAACAAGGTTGTCCTTAAAGATGCTAATATAGTGGAGAAAGGAAACATCCCCTTCTTTGAAAAGAAAAAAGGAAAACATTTACAGATCCAACCAAAACGGTTATTCAGTTCCTTCTGTCTGTCATCCAATATGAAGTAGGAGTTATGTTCAAGCTATCAACATAATTCACAATTAAATTAATGAATGGTAAGTAATAGAAATCAGAAATTTCAGTAATTCCTTTACAAATTACTAAACTGAGCTGTACTTGAAATTAATAGTAAACTGCCCCATTGGTAATCACTAAGCCCTTTAGCTATTCTGTCTCATTATAAAGAAAGAAATCCACCTGCCTGCTAAAAAAGCAATTAAAATTCAGAAGTGGTGTAGAGCTGAATCTATGTAAAAGTTTATATGACTGAAAACAGGCACTCAGAATATGAGGCATAAATTCTAAATCAGATAATTTTAGATGTGAGCAGTTTTTACTGTTTACATATAGAATATCATAAATTATATGTTGTAGGACACAGACACAAAAGATGAACTTCAAAGAAATAATAGTTCAAACTAGCTAAGTTATAATTTATGGTGGAGTCACCATCCCTGGAAGTATTTAAAAGACGTGTAGATGAGGCACTTAGGGACATGGTTTAGTGGGCATGGTGGTGTTGGGTTGACGGTTGAACTTGATGGTCTTAGAGGTCTTTTCCAACCTTAATGATTCTATGATTCTATGATACCAGGTGGCTCTTTTTATATACATATAAAAATATTATATAATATATATATCTCAG
>JAYKAV010000377.1:0-63427 GCA_035582835.1 Phoebastria nigripes | reverse complement strand
CACCAGGGGAGGTGTAGATTGGACACTAGGAAAAATTTCTTTAGTGAAAGAGTGGTTAAGCATTGGAACAGGCTGCCCAGGGAAGTGGTGGAGTCACCATCCCTGGGGGTATTTAAAAGATGTGTAGATGAGGCGCTTAGGGACATGGTTTAGTGGGCATGGTGGTGTTGGGTTGACGGTTGAACTTGATGATCTTAGAGGTCTTTTCCAACCTTAATGATTCTATGATTCTATGATTCTAAATACCTTCAGCCCAAAAATGAAGGGTTGCACACAATTAGACCTAGACTAATATGGTCTTTTTCCCATGGCAAAGTAATAAATGAGGATTAGCAAAAACAACTAAACACCCAAAATACTCTTTACAGTCAATTATGAAATTCCATAATGTCTGTATATGAAAACCTGCTACTCACTCCATTGAAGCATATCTTTCTAGATGTTATGGTAAATAATATCTGCCAAAAAACCTGCCTAACCAATTCCAAAATAAAGAACAATAACAACAAAAACATGTTGGCATTAGCCAACATTACCAACATTCATAATTTTAACACTAAATTAGATGTCAGGGACAAAATTCAGTGAATTACCGTAACAATATGAATAATTAGAAGAAGAGAAACAATTTTTCCAATAATGCGTGAGCATCTTTTTGGGGATTTTGATTTACTTCTTCCTCCAGGCATTTTGTTTTCTTTTGGTCAACAATATCAAAAATAATTCAATATTTGCCAGGTCACTCTCAAACAAAAAGAATTGGATGGTATCGGTATTTTGTGCTAGGCTTCTGTTATGGGAAAGAATGTGGAAATTGGGTACCTTTGGTACCTTGGGTACCAATTACCTCTGAAAAAAATTGTTTTCTGGTGCCCAGTTCTGTGGAACCCTATTCTTTCCTCCTCCCCCTGCTCACTCACATGGAGCCCCACAAACTAGTTCCCAACTTCCTGAATAAAACTAAGGAAGTGCATTTATAAATACATTCTGCCACTTTCAATCTCAGCATTTCCTTGCAGGAATATTGTCCCTTCTGCTGAATTGAAAATGGGGCCTTACAAATGCTGTTAAAAGTTCTTCATGCCGCAGTTTAATTTGGTTTCACCATTGTTGTTTCTGATAGAAGGGACAGGACAGAACATTTCCTGCAATTTAACGAGGAGAACGTTACCTTTTCTTCTAAAAGTTTTGGTCAAAAATAATCTTTAACTCCTCTTAAACTATTTACTTTTCCATTTTTGTCTGAAAGGCTTTTACAAGATAACAGAAATCTACACAATTCAGATGTCCTTTACTTTTGCTAGTCTGCTTACAAGTCTGCATCACACAGAGACCTCACAATCTGAATTTTGTGATCATTTCTGAATGACATGCTAAAATTATCACCCAGCTTCATTAGATAATGCACATGCTGAGAAGTTGATCCACCTACTATCTGCAGGAGCTGCTGCTCAGTGACTATTTGTTACTGGTAGAATAAAAACATTTGGGACAAAGACACTTTTTTCTCAACTCTAATGTTCCTCACTGTGGTGCCATGGGAAGGCTAGTACAAAGTTATTTTGATTGTGAATCTTGCAATTGTAATAGTAGCTACAGAAAGGACAGCAGCAACTGAGAGCATAGTACTTATGACACTGAGTGTCATGATCAGTATATAAAAGGGATTGTCCTTACTTTGCTCTTAAAACATCATAGTTTGTCTGTGGGTTTCTTAGAAGCGTATGTTTTCTTGAGCAACTGATGCCTTGTTGAAAAGTTTTTCAAGATTTAGCCAACTAAATCAACTCAAATGAATGTTATACTGTTAAGATATCACTAAGGTTGTGAGAGTACTCATGTTAAGAAAGTTAACAAAAGTTAAAAAGTAAAGCAATCTTAGCCTATACAAATTAATACCATGTTAAAGCCTATGTTCAACACCAAGGCCACTGTGGCAGCGGATTGGTCAAATTTTCAGCTGGTTTTAATCAGTAAAATTCTCTGGGTTCCAATAGAGCTCTTCTGATTAAAAGCATCTGAGAATCTGGACCAATTATTTCCAGATAAATTATTAATGAAATAATGGGCAAAATTGCAAATAATTAATTTTATTAATATGGCGTGACCATCTATAGAGTTGGCTGAGTAGGAGAAAACATTTTTGTGAAAACATTACTTGATAATTAATTGACAAAAAAATCAGTGGTCATTATTATTCATCCCATGTAAAAAGAACACAGAATACTGTAATAAAGTGATGACAGCGACTGCAGGATTGCTTATTGGATAATTACAAGCTATAGAAGTGGAGTGCATGTGTATAACTTGCTCTGAGATAGAAGCTTTATTGCTCAATTATATTACAATTACATGTCTATTAACCAAGCTAATATGAAACAGAGATCAGTTTGACTCCAAACATCCAAACAAAGTATTTCAGAGGAGGTGTACTGCAAGTGGTGTAACTGCATGGCTGGATTTGAACTCATGCCTCTGAAAGACTTAGCCTGTTTATATCCAAGAATAGTGAGGGAAAATGAAGTAGAAGCATACAAGTATCAGCTCCATAGGCTATTACTGGGTTCCAAGAACAACACAGTACATTACTCCTAACATGAGGCCGAGCGTCAACAGAGGAAATAAGCTGGAAATTTGAAATTAATTAAACTTGCCATGTTTCCACTGCATCCTGTCTATGTCCCAAGTAAGTATAAACAAATTTAAATATATTGAATAAACATCTGGACCATTAATACTGTCATATATAATCAAATTAGAAAACAGTTGCTTAGACTCAGTCAACCTTCCCAGGTACTACAAACACAAGCAAAAAAGTCCTAATTGTGCAAGCCAACATATGTTAGACATTACCATATCACAGAATTGCTCAACATAGCAATTAAAGATTCTCCTAGAGAAAATCACTATTAAAAGTGAAGGCTTTAGTTTTCATAACTATCTCTGCTTCAGTACCCAAGTAATTTATTTTTGAGATTTCGTTAGCTTCCATACGCATCAGTAACCTTGCTAGTCTGGAAGACTCATAGAGCATTAGGCCCTGAAGTTTTTGTTCAGTTAAATATTCAGACAAAACATTAAAAGAAAAGTCTCCTGGCTTCTGCTGATATACTAATAGGGATGGCTGAGTCTCAGCATCAACAGAATCCAATATTTTAGTAGCTTCTTCATATCTGAGAGTAATGAAAGTTATTGCTTTGTATGTCACTGGGTTCAGCTCTTCCTCTTCCCTCTGCCCTGTTCTGGCTCCAGGTCTACTACCATTTTCTCATCCCCTCCCATAGAGTCAGCACAGGTCAGGCTGTAATTGTTAGCTTGTGCTACATGCTAACAAGGCTCTCATTTTCTTGGGAACCACAGTTCTAGGACACAAAAAGTCTGGAAGAAAGGATTTGTATTGCTTTCTTCCACTCCTGGGCCTACATTTATAAAATCCTTTTATCAAACACTCTCTGTGAAATTGCCATGAAAAGGAAACAAGAAACATCTTTCCCAGTCACACTACCTGTTAATTTCTTTCCTCCCCTGAATAACTTTCAAAGGTCTGCACTGACACAGTGAGACGCTAATACAAGTCCAGGACTCATGTCTCATGGACAAGTTTGAAAAACAGGAGAGTAATTTTGTTTTAAATTGTTTGTTGCCTGCATTTCTTCTGTTTGGATTACAATTTTGCTGTGATTTCACTTTAAATATCAGAAAGCATATTTGAAAATATTTTTGTGGAGAGGAAAACATTGCTCTCTCAGACCTCTCTTTCTMATTCAGTTCTGCTATGATAAGTGCAGAATTCAATCAGCTAATTCTGACTATGGAAATGGTGAAGGGTAACTACTCTTACTCTTGTTTTTGTATCTGTCAAATACTAAATACTAAAACCGTGGTTGTCTAGAGGCCACAACACCACTCTTTGTGCTTTACGGCAACCCACACACCTGAGAATAACTCATTTGATTTCAGTAGAATTACATTTTATCTTCATTGGTGCAAACAACATTGCAATCCAGGGTAGGATTAGAAAGGTGCTTATATGCTGAATGTGCTTTCTGTCACTTTGGCATTATGTAATTCTAATTCTCTTACACATCACTTCCAGTTAAATAGGGAAAAAAATATGCATCACTGTATTTCTGTCTTTGCTCAAACTGAGTAGCAGCTCAGTGTTTTGGCTGCAGTTAAAATCAGAGGAACTAACAGCATGTTAATTACACTAAACATAAAAAAACATGGCATTTAAGGCAGAACACAAACATAATTCAAGGAACGCGGTGTCGGTAGATGAGACCCATAAAATCCTGATAAGCTCTTAGATACCTGAAAGTCCATAGGGCCTGTGTTTTCCCCAGAAAATTTTAAAAGGTTAAATTTATCTGCAGATATTGAACTACCACCTTAAAACCCAGTCTGGTAAGCATACACTAACGATGACTATCAAATACACACATAGTCCATTTTATTTACAAACATGTTTGGAAGGGATGATAATGCCAATTTGTGGTATCAGGGTTCAGAGTGTTCAGGGTTCAGATTTTCCTCAGTGGGGTCTGCAGATTGCTGGGAGTCCACAGAGGTCAAGAAAAAAAAAAAAAAGGCACATGTCTCTTGCTGAAACTAAGACTTCTGCACAGCAGGATGCAAAATTTTCAATATGAGGGGGGAGTAGCAAGAAGAAAACTCTGCAAGTGTGCATGGCTTCCCAATGCAGTGGTATACAGCTGCTCACTTGAGAAAGGGGACTTTGGGGCACTGCTCTCTACAAACTTGTTCACGCCTTTTGTCACTTTAAAAGTAATTATATGAAATGTTGCTAAAACTAAACAATCTTAGTAAGCAACAGGCTTTTTTAAAGTGTGAGTGTGTGTGTGTTCACTCCACTACTCAGAGTTAAAGGTGGCAGGGTTGGGGCCTTCCACTACTCAGAGTTAAAGGTGGCAGGGTTGGGGCCCCTGTAAGGAAAAGCATTTCTCTGCCCCATACTGTATATAGCCAGCAGCTCCCGAGCCACAGCTCTTTGCTTCCAAAGACCAAATATGATTTTACCAGGGAGACTGTGTTGTGTTTTCTCAGCTGTTTTGATTATTTCACACTTTTTTTATGGCTAATTCTGCCCAACTGAGGGAGCAGGGAGTCTGGCTTGTAGCCTTTCTTGGTGTGTTCCAGCAAATCAAATTGCTATGACCACTGCTGAAAAAAGAGGCCTTAGGTGGTCAAGAAACTGTGATGACAGAGAAGCAAACATAAGATTCATGTCTTTTTAGTTTGGACTGGAAGTGACATTAGAGAGCTGTTCCCAGGGCTTGTGAAGAAAGCTGGTAATGCGGAAAGGTTGTGTTTATATTTAATGTGGTCAAAATCTTTAAAACAGCTAATTTTATACCTCCAGAGTTGTCTACATAGGAACTAAAGAAACTGTGTTCTTTGAGCATGACTTTTACTCCAAAAATATCTACTGTAATATGCTGCTTCTCTTTTTCATGACGTGATATCATAATATGGTTGTTATCACTGTACTATGATTCTGAAGATTATAAGATTTCTGATATCAGTATAGGCATTATATTTGCATTTTCAATGTAAAAATAGTCTCATTTGTTGTAATGGAAATTTTCCAATAAGCTTGATATGTTTTCTTACTCATGTTGTCATTCTCTGTCACCATTTGATATTTCCTCATTTGTGAGCAATTCACACAAAATATTTTTCTGGTCCTTTTTTTAGGTGTCCAAATGATTAATTAGAAAGCTTAGCCACTCTGTGGGAAGTTGAAAAGATACTCTCAAGGTCATCTGGTCCAAAGGACAATCTTAATTTTTTTCTCTCCTAAGCTGGTTGCAAATGCCTTGCACATGTTTGTCATAAAGTCAAAGCCAGTGCTTACATGAGAAAGTAGAAGTTGGAGTTGGTGCTGGTTTGCACCTGTTGTTATTCTTGTCCAGTAAGAAAAACTATGTGTGAAATACATTACTGCATTTGCCTATTTGCAGAAGAATGACAGTAACAACATGGCTTGAAAATGACTGTTTTTTTTTTTTTTTCTTCTGAGCAAGACTTCTGACATCATCCTAAAGCCTTTATGGACATAAATCTTTAAGAACATAAAAAGTTTATGAGGAACCAGGATCATAGAGAGAGAATCCATGAATTTTGTGAAAGCAGCAAAAGAAAAAATGTAAAACATCAGGCTACAACAAGTACCAGAGGCTACAGGCTGACGAATGTAGATCCCAACATATATAGTAGGAAATAATACCAAGAGGAAACTAGATGGACTAATGAAATGAAGGTCATACTTGATGAATGTTCCTGATGGCGCTRGAATACTGCAGCAGAAATGAAGCAGTACACAACATGGATCTTGATTTTAGAAAGGCTTCTTATGCTGTACAAACAGTACAAACAAATCAGATTCCATAACCTTACTGCTGAGGTAATAGTGTGCAGCTGCCAACAACAGACTGCTAATTTTTTTTTTTTAATGACTCTAGTTGGAAAAAAGTAATAATCCAGAAAGGTATATAGGATCATCACTACGATTTAGGTGCATCACTTCTGTATCAGTTGAAATTCAGACTAAGAAATGAGTCATCTAAATGACTCTCTGGATGTTGGCTTACCTTAGTTGGGGCAAAACTTGGCACCTGGTGATTGAGGGCCACATGAACATTTCCTATTGTTTCAGACTTGCAAATTTGGATTATAGCTGTTTGATTTATAGAAAAAATGTTCTATATGAATTGGACACTTTTCAGACAAAACTGAATGTAAAATGTTCCAACAGAAATGTTTTGATAAGATTAACGTGGTGTAGATTTGGGTAGCCTGGTCCATCTTTAGACATTTCGCTTAATCTGATAAGCTTTTATTTTAGCAAATCCATTCATCTGTTGGCTTATCAAAATAGTGCTGCGGTGTCTGTACATCCCTTGGCACATGAGTTTGACTAAAATAAACATAATGGCATAGCACTGGGGTCCTACTCAAAAACAATGTGAGAAGAAGCCTCCTACAAAAGTGACCAAACAAAATCATTTCTAAAGCATTAACCCGCTGAAAGCCAACCATCAAGAACAACTCTGTATATGACAGGACAGTCAACCCCATACCCTGATGAGAAAATGCAGAGACCTATCTCTTTTAACTTGCATGTAATCACAACCTTTGATCATAAGGCCTCTCATGTTCTTCAGTATCCCTTTCAAGGCTCCTTGATGCTGTAAGAAACACCTGTAAGCAATCAGACAGTGCACTGGAGAATATGCTTTTACTTACAGGACTGAAAATCTAAAGAAAGGATACATGAACACCACATGAAGAAATTATCTGAACATTTCATATTGTTGTGGTTTAACCCCAGCCAGCAACTAAGCACCACACAGCCGCTCGCTCACTCCCCCTCCAGAGGGATGGGGGAAGAGAATTGAAAGGGTAAAAGTGAGAAAACTCATGGGTTGAGACAAAAACAGTTTAATAACTGAAATAAAATAAAATAATAATGAAAATAATAATTAATAATAATAATTTTAAAAATTGTAATGAAAAGGAAACTAACAAAGAGAGAGAAATAAAACCCAAGAAAAACAAGTAATGCAAATGAAAACAATTGCTCACCACCAACAGACCGATGCCCACCCGGTCCCCAAGCAGCGCCCCCCCTGCCAACCTCCCCCCTAGTTTTATCGCTGAGCATGACCTCATATGGTATGGAATATCCCTTTGGTCAGTTGGGGTCAGCTGTCCCAGCTGTGTCCCCTCCCAGCTTCTTGTGCACCCCCAGCCTACTCGCTGGTGGGGTGGTGTGAGAGGCAGAAAGGGCTTTGACTCTGAGTAAGCACTGCTCAGCAGTAACTAAAACATCCCTGTGTTACCAACACTGTTTCCAGCACAAATCCAAAACATAGCCCCATACTACATGAAGAAAATTAACTCTATCCCAGCCAAAACAAGCACACATATATATGCGGCTGTTTGCCTCTTCTCCGTTGCTCCTTTAGAAGCTATGCTGCCTATTGGAAGTATAATAGGCAAAGACTTGGGAGACTAATGTGTGTTTTTCAGTTCCACCGGCTAATTGATCCATCCAGAAATGAGACACCAGAGCTCAAGGCCTTTCTCCATCTATGAGTCAGCTGTACTATCCTCTCCCAGCAGGCAGCTGAGATCAACAGATACTAGGTGATCAGCAACACTGGAAGAAAACCTGCTGAATTTGGACAACTGCACAGTAGCAAACCTAAGGTCCTCAGGGAGAGAGTGATTCCTAACCCTCTAACAGGATGAACATGAAGCTGTTCCTAGCCTCTTCCTCTGCAGAAGATGCTAGGAACAACACTTGCCTTTTGCATTAAGGAATACTTGTGCAAAATGTAGTGGCAGTCAGACCTAGTTCCTAAGAATTTTTTCTTTTTCAGAGGACTCTCTGGCTTCATTGACTTCTGCAGAGACCCGTGTCAGCTTCAGCACGGAGGATAGGGAGAGTGCCCAAGCACTGCAGTCTGGCCTGATACAACCAAGACATCATGCTCTCACATGGGTTTCAGCCTCGGAGGTTTGAGCCAAAGGTAGCCTAGAATCCAGATCTCCAAATTCCCAATATAAAAGAACACCCTTCCTCCTCCCCAGGATGCTGGATAAACTCGTCACAGCCATGGTGCTGGCATGCCCATCATTCTGAAGTCAGTGTTATCAGTGTCTTCTAGGAGACTCCGAGCACATGCATCAGAAAAGGCCCCTTCGGGGAGAGCCCTGGTGGTACCTATTTTGTGACTCCTAAACAGCCCCGATGTCCCTTGTCAGACAAGCAGCAGTGCACAAAATTGTAGCCACTGAAAGGTACTAGGAGAGGTAGGCATGGAGGATGCATTTTATTGCTTTGTTAAAAGTCAGTATTTAAAACATGCCTAAAGTAGTCCTAAGGCATTTGTGTTCTTTTACCCTGGCTTCAAAATATAGTGAAAATAACAGGCAAAGAAATATATACTTGGGACTGAAAAGACATTCAGGGGGAAGTTAAAACTGTGTTCTTGGTCAGTTTTCCTCATAGTCTGCTACATTTCTTTAATTTCTCCTTTTGTGATATACATTAGCAGAACTATGTGGTGATTTTGTTCTGCTCCTTATTACTCCATTGCCAAAATCTATGAAGTGAGCTAAATAATTTAATAATCTTACCCTTTAAACTAAGAGATGTTAAAAGGTCCAATGCAGCCAGGAATTTCTTCAATTATTTAATTCACCCACCTGAAAATATAATACAGCCAAGTAATAGGGCCACCATTCAAACACTCATCTAATTTATATCTTTTTATTTAAAATGTTTTGCAATCAAGCAGTATTAAAAGCAGTATGTATCTTACTAAAACAACTTTTATCCTGGCAATTTTCCTCCTCTGCTAACACTCTTTAATTTATTGAAGGTAAAAAAATTAAACCCAAGGTTACTTTTATTTCCTCCTTTCTCATCCATATTTTCATCACCCGTAGTAAAAAATGCAATTGCTGCAAGCATCATAAATTGGAAGAATCAATGCTCAGCAGAGACTGCAATCCAGCCCTAAAGCTGAGACAGTATTCCAGCCCCTAAAGCTGTCAAACCACAAGTGAACAGTTTCAGTATAGGAGAACTTTTGGCTGGTGCACAAATGTCCATTTTCATACTGTGATCTTCATACTCCTATTGCCCTTCACCTAACAGTGGTTGACACCACAGACGTGTCTTTATTGTAACTTAATGGTTTCGTGGATGGTTTTGACAAGCACTGCCAACTTAAGTACCCTTTATATGAGTTATAGCAATAATAAAATGCCTTAGGTAACCTTTTCCCCCTCTCTGGAGCTTATTATATACTCCTTTGGTACAGATAGGATTAATATTTATATTTGTATCATCTTTGTAACACGGTGCTGTGAGTGTTTTAGGGAGGATTTGTTTATCTAGCTGAAATATCTACAGACATTATACCATAGTGTCAGATCCAATGCAGGGTTTCCAGAAGTTGGTGCAGTTAATTCGTACACATTAGTCATTCATTCGCCAGAGATGAGTACAAGCCTGTGGTTTGGCACTCTCTATGTAGAGTCTGCAGAGAGTTGGATCCCCTGAGGAGGGTATCCTCGAGCCCTTGAAGGAGGGGGGCAGCTCACCTCCCACCTGCTTCTGGCATTTGAGCACTCTGAGGGTCACAGAGGGCAGGTCTATCCACCTTTGTGCCTCTCTTGCTGAAACTGGGCCACCCTGAAAAGAAAATTGCAAGAGTCACGGAGACAGAAGATCAAAGGAAGGAGAGCATGACACAAATAGTCTAATGAATAACGCAGCTGGCTAAAGGGTAGGGAGTATGAGTACTGCTCCCTGCTACAAAAATCTTTCAGATGATTTTTTTTTTTTACCTGAAATGCAAAAGCAGTCCTGGAACTAGGACTCAAAACCTAGACGTTTTGGTAGTTTTCCAGCCACTAAGCTACAATATCCTGCTTGTTCATGTTTGCTGTCATTTGGTCTTTTGTCTTGAAGAAACGGAAGCAACGTTTTTATCATCTGAAAGTTAAAAGATGAAAGCTGTCCTGGCCTCTGCTGTTCTTTGATTATTTATCTAATAAGAACTTGCCACCTGCCAGGCCCTTCTAATGGAAGTGCAAACAACGACAACTCCCAAGACTGTTGAGGAATGCTGTGTTTGCTCTGCACCTGTGGGAATCAAAGGAATTTGTCAGGAAAAAACGAAGATAGAAAATTTTCAACACTTCAAAGCTGCTTGAATTTCATAGAGTTCTTTTTCTTTGTTTAAAAAAATTTTTAGATATTTTTGTTGAATCTTTTGTTTTCCTTTAACAGAAACAGCAATGACAAACCACCAAATAGTAATCAATATATATTTTTTTTAAAAACAAGCCAACGGTGTGCAGCTCTGCAATATATACATTATTCCTTTCAGAACAAAGGAAGAAAAGACACTGTTTTTTCAGACCTATGAAAATGTTTAATTTTTCATTGTCCTTTTCCACAAATCTGTAATGTCACACTGAATGCTTGTGTATTTCAGTGTAGAAATTCAGCCTATGGTAGCATGATCAGAAACAATAAAGAAACATATGAAATATCAGTAAGTTTAGATTGCCCTTCTATAATATGCTAATATAGATAATCCAAATAATAATTGTTTACTTAAAATGACTAATCTGGCATTTAAAAAAGTGAATGTTTGTATGTGTGCAAAAGGGAAACTAAAGCACATTCTTCCTAATGTCTGGCTACTTTATCAGACTAGCACTTTACATCTTTTAAGAAGCTAGCAGGCTATTACATATGACTAATATATCAAGTTTCAATGCAGCTTTTATTCAAAGTTTAATAGAGATAATAGTAACATAAAAGCTACCCTCTGGATCTTATAATTAAAAGGACAAGAGCCTGAGATTCATAAGAAGGGAACGTAAAGTTAATTACTTGCTTGTGTGCAGAATAAGAAGTCTATAATCTTAAGTAGTAGCCAATTTATAGGTTTGAATTCCTGAACACTAATGTATTAGGAGAATCATTTCAACTTCTTCTGATAATTTCTTCATGTAATTATGATTAGACTCTTAACTATAGTTTAATTTACTATGCCACTTCCTAACACGTCTCTTTCTCTATGGTTTTGTTTACCAGAGCAAAGATTTCAGGCACTAATATTGTCTGAAAGCTTACAGTAAATCTAAACAATAAAGATGTTTTACAGTCAGCGGTAGCAGAAAATAAAAAGTGATAGTACTGATATATTTGTTAGTAGATATAAAATCCAGTGGGGAAAAAAAATTATTCTGAAATATTAGCTTTACTCTGTTTACTCTATGGGTAAAATTAAGGTTGAATTTAAAAATAAATACTTGTGTTTTCTATGGAAATAATTTTCAGCTAAATTTTGGTGTCTACAGTAATTTTCCAAGTTTCTTCTTCATTACCTACTCTCCTGGGAGATTAAAAAAAGTCAAGAGATGTAATGCTGTAGATGCAGAACCAGCAGACTTTTCCAAATTGCTCTTGAGGTTTAAAATTTTTTTATTTCCTACTGTACGTCATTTACAACTCTATTTTGTTCCTATGGCTGCTGAATCGCAAGTCAGATATGGAAAAACTATCTGCAACTTCCTTGAGCACATGGAAAACTAGTGTAGCACACCAGATCTAGAGGATTTGAAAATATATTTTAGGAATAAACCAACAACACAAACAGATGTTGTGATGGCCAAACTGACAAAGTAAATGACATGTTTTAACAATCATAATATGGACAGATAGACTGAGAGGTGCTAACATTTATGCTGACGAAGTTTTTGTAGGTTTTTTTTTAAACCAGCAGTAGTTTCTACATCTACACAAAAGAAGGAAGGAAGGAAGGAAGGAAGGAAGGAAGGAGGGAAAGAGAGAGAGAAAGAGAGAAAAAGAAAGAAAATGAGCTTAATGACATAGGCACCAAAGATAATCTAGTTAGAATCCAAAAATGAAGTGAATACTTTGCTTCTATATTCAAGAAAGACGAGCACATTGTACAGGACAACAAAGGCTGGGCTGTTAACTGGAAGGGGATTGTGTAAACAGAAATTATCACAGCTGAAGTGGGAACAAATTTTAAATTGAACATATTTTAAATCAATTCTGAAAGGATAGATATGAAATTTGAGAAGGAAGGAAGGGGTATTGCTACTCTGTCAGAAAAGGGGGAATGTAGTAAACTACCGATATTTCAGAAGGTGTGAAACAGGTTATGAAAAACTGCAAGGCTATGAATTTTATATCACTAACAGGCAGGAGGTGAGACCTTGCCATATTTTAATTATACCATTAAAATGAATTCAGGTAGAGAAAGGCTGCATGCCTTTTATATAATCCTGAATAATGACAAAATAGAAACCTGTTTATCTGTGAAAAGATGTACTGATATTTCTGCTTGATTTTTGCAACATACATATGCTTACTATCTATTCCAGCAAGACTAGCTGAGCTTTTTTCTATGACATGTATTCTAAAACTTTCTTTCCTATGTTTGTCAGTAGTCAAAAAACTACAGTAAGCATCACTAAATTTGCAGGACAAATTGAATCTAAAATATGTATTTGTCCGTGATGTTTGCGTGACTTCAGTAACACACTTGCAAAATCATCAGGTAAGTATGACTGTTACCTTACATTGCCAGAAAATAAAAAAGATTAATCAAAAAGTACCATTATGTTGAAGTCCCACAGTTGTTCTTAAATTCTGATTCAGTAAATATGTTAGTTTCTCTTCTGTTTTTAATTTTACTCCCCACTAATTAAAGATTTAAAACTAAATAGCAAATATTGGTAAATAAGATATTSCCTGCATTTTTACACCGCTAAGTATTGGGTTTTTAAAATACTATGTATTATCTTATTATGTCTATTCATGTAATAGATAGATCTACCCAGCCACTTCCACTTTCACTGCCATTTATTTTGTATTTATAATACTAATTAGATTGTTCTGTGTGCCTTCTAAAATAAAGCGTTGCCATGGCATATAGTTCAAGCTAAAATGCTGATACAATTAAATCTGTATAATATCTTGGATTAAAGTCAAATGAAATAAAATCATTTCCCAGAAGTGACATAATGCCTTGATGGATCTGTGTACAATACTAAGTTACTGGGGCATAATTGTTGAGTGCATGATGCCTAACATACAGAGAAAATTTACACGATGGTGTGAAAATACTATTACTGAAATAACATTTCCTTTCCCTGAAATATACTAAGACATAAAAAAAAAAAAATGTATAAAAGTTATATTTTTATAAATCATTTAACAATTTACTTTCACTATTCTACAAATTTGTCCACAATTGATGTCATAACATAACAATTGATATCATAACAAATAACAATGGCATTACCCACTTACACAAAATTAGGCGTATGCAGACGTGCTTGTAGGTTAAGCATCCCTTTGCACAAGGGAGGTGTACAGTGAACAGACTGGAGCCTTATAAGGGATCCCATTAAGTTCAGTAGATCTTCTACCTCATGGGACTTCAAAAAGTGTGCAGGCTGAGTGTGCAATATATAGAAGTAGATAGGGATTTGAAGAACATCAGCTGCAATGAGAGGACATATCAAAATATCTGAAATAAAATATTCTGAATTCTGTGCATGAGAGATTTTTGCTTGCTATTTTCACCTATATCCTCTTTTTTTCTCTTCTCTATCCTCTCTCTTCCCACATAATTTTCCCTCAAAAACTGTTTTTTGACTGATTGTCTCTGTTACTCTGGAAAACAATAAAAACCTTCCAGAAGGAAGGTCTTCTAGACATTTATGAAAGGAAAGTCCCTCCTCTGGAGAATTCTGGAGAACACATCATGATAAAAGACAAATTTTAAGGAAATGGCAGGGACAACAGAAAATTTCAAAAAAATATTTTAAAATTCAGTAGATCTACTACCTCATGGGACTTCAAAAAGTTCTTGATCATGATTTGTAGTTTGGTTATTAATTGATTATAATGGCCTAACAAATAGTTAATATCATTTTAACTAATAGTCAAAAGACTTAGAGTATGGTATGTCTTGCATATGGGTATGGCTTAACCATACAGAAAGTGAATATTTGTTCTTCTATTGATGGCACATATTTGTTATAGGTTTGTAATATGGACATGGACCTGTTGGAGCAGGTCCAGAGGAGGGCCACAAAAATGATCAGGGGGATGGAACACCTCCCCTATGAGGAAAAGCTGAGAGAGCTGGGGTTGTTCAGCCTGGAGAAGAGAAGGCTTTGGGGAGACCTTATTGCAGCCTTTCAATACTTAAAGGGGGCTTATAAGAAAGGTGGGGACAAACCTTTTAGCAGGGCCTGTTGTGACAGGACAAGGGGGAATGGCTTTAAACTAAAAGAGGGTAGATTCAGAATAGGTATAAGGAAGGAATTTTTTACAATGAGGGTGGTGAAACACTGGACCAGGTTGCCCAGAGAGGTGGTAGATGCCCCATCCCTGGAAACATTCAAGGTCAGGGTGGACGGGGCTCTGAGCAACCTGATCTAGTTGAAGATGTCCCTGCCCATGGCAGGGGGTTTGGACTAGATGACCTTTAAAGGTCCCTTCCAACCCAAACCATTCTATGATCCTATTATAATATATTTGTAATAAATATTGATATATTAAAGATTTATAACTGTTTTCATAACTGTAATACAGATCACAGACAAACGATTGGTTTTATTTTTTCAGAAGAATCACTGCATTTGATAGATAGATTTATAAAAATGTATCCATTGGATTCACGTTTAAAGGTATTTTTATGTAGAATTTTAAAAGTCATAAGTTGAAGACCAGTTCCCACTTGATTTATATCTCATTTTGGAATAAAGATGGTGTAATGGCCACTTTCTGGTATCAGAAAGGAAATATTAGTTTTCAGAATAAAAGAAGGTATTTCATGAGAGAAACATATACACAAATACAGAATTGCAATTTTTCTTATATTCTCTAATATATAATAATAATAATAAAAGGAAGCTTTTCTCTTTAAAACATATGTATAAAAACTAACAGTTAAAATTCACGTAAATGTGGACAATTACACTATGTCATCAGTGTGAGTATCAAAATATCTTGGAATGATTTGCAATAGGATGTTCTTGCAGCACTGTATCACAAGGTCGCTCATGCTAATTCTGTCTTCCAAAGGACAAGATGGACATCTGGGTGAGTGCTATAGCCACATAGCTCTCTTACTATCACCCACCTCCAAATCAATCAATACCTGTCTTAATCATGACAGTCCACCAGTTTATCACTCCAGAGTATCACAATTGTGGTGTGATATTTTCAGTGGTCCTGTTCCTTTTGTTCATTAGGTACAATTCCACTGCTGTTACCTACTGTTCATTCGTAAGTACCTCTTCTTCATTTCATCTGGCAGTCAATTTGCAACTCAGCAAGGTTCATTTCTCAGTGACAGCAGTGGAAGAAAGTGTGAATCGGGTTGCAGGGAACAAGTTCAGCCACCCACTGCCCAGTCATCCCAGTATAGTAAACAAAGTATGCATTGTCTTGGAGCAATTGATTGTGTGGTTCTGTAATGCAATGAAACATATTTGCTGTACATATCCAATAATGTACTTTCTGGAGACACTACCACATGATCTTCTGGATTACAGTTTCATTGATTCTGAAACTGGATTTGTATCATTGTCTGGATTGCCAGGTCTGGATCTGAATATGTATTTCTAATAGTGTGTAGTCTACTTGTACTTGGATCTAAGGGTTTGGATCCATCCTTTCTTCAGGTCTTCTTTTATTCAGGTTAAGATCCAGATCTGGAACACTCTTACAATTAAATTCTTAACATTCTTAAATCTTGTATGTTCAGTTCTAGGATGTTAACCAACCTGATAGCCTTCTACAAAGAGATGACTGGCTTGGTGGACAAGGGGACAACAGCAGAGACATTGCTGCTCTCTGCAGCCTGAAGAACAGAAGGCTCGGGAGTGGAGATCTTATCAATGTGTATACATACATGATGGGAAGGAATGAAGAAAAGTGAGCAAGGCTCTTCTCAGTAAGGCCTGCTGACAGGACAAGAGGCAATGGACACAAACTGAAACATAGGACATTCTGTATGAACATAAGAAAAACTGTTTCACAGTGAGGGTGGTCAAACACTGGCACAGGTTGCCCAAAGACGTTGTGGAGTTTCCATCCTTGGAAATAATCAGAGCCAGACTGGACATGGTCCCGGGCAACCTGTTCTAGGTGACCCTGCCCTGAGCAAGGGGTCAGACTTAATGGTCTCCAGAGGCCCCTTCTAACCTCAGTGCTTCTGCGATTCTGTGTTTCCATCCTTCTTTGTTGGTTCACTCACATCTTTTGTTGGCTTGTATTAAAATCCATCACAAGCAGATTAATTTTAGGAGACACTCACTTTTCTCAGAATCAATTAAATTAAAGCATTACCGACTAAACCCAATTGTCCAATTGATATGCAAAATACATATGTTGAAAAGGAGCACATGCATAGCTGAGGGCATAAAACGCCCCAGGTACTGTACATTATTTATGATGGAATTCAACAGCTTTTTGTATTTCATTTCTCCTTCACCATTTAAGCCAGAGTGCTACTACTAAAGACAAATGAAAATATTTACAGTAGAAGATCAGGAGAGGCAATTTTTTTAGGCTCATGATAAAAAAATAATGCATAGTTTTATGCTTTGGGAATTCATTTCCCATGTCCTGCAAAATATAGTACTGAGATGGGTTATAATGGATCTGGTTTATCTGGTGCAAATAGCATAAGATATAATTTCCCCTTCAGCTAACAAGAATTTGCTAATTATTAGCATGGAAGATTAAGTGTTTTGAAAGAACAGTGAAAAGGAAATTGCAGTGAAAAAAAATCATATTACAAACTTGCAGCAACACTTATTGTTCCCATTAAATATGAATCATTTATTAAGAAAAGTGACTGTAAGTGATACACATGCATTCACAGATAACTCAATGTGAGGCTTATGAAATTAATGGGAAATAGAGCAATCTTTGTAATGTCCTGTTTAATGGCTAGTCCCTGCTAATATAGCATGAAGCACTTTGAAGGGTCATGGCCTTATATCCTTGCCTCACTTCTGGTTATTGCACAGCAAACTTGGTACTGTGAATTGCGCAGAAGTACCCAGGATGTGTGTCTTTGCCTTGATTAGACACATTCTCTAGAAAAAGCACAGTCAGATCTGGTTAAGAATGAAGGAAGTTGGAACAAGTGAAAATTAAATCAGTTACCCCTAGAAACAAACATAAATGCTAGTGACTAAGGTCCATATCTCAGCAGACATTTGGGTCCCCTAAATTTTATTTAAAGAAACGGGTGTAAGGAACTTGAGTCAGGAAAAAGGAATTAATTTATTCAAATCCTATTTTACTACTATTATTAAAAAAGAAGACGTACAATGGAGATGGTAAATACAGAGATTCTAAAAGGATGCGGTGTTAAACTACTCTCTCTGCTTCTAATATGTGGTGGCCATACATCTGTGATATTGAAGTTGTAAGTGCTTAAAAGGATTATGCACCTGTTTGTTAGGTGAAATAAGAAGGGAGATGTTTTGCCTAAGTTTTCAACCACCACACTGAGGCTTTCTGCTCAAAAAAGGCAGGTGAACATCAAGATATTTGGTGATTCCTTGGAGGGAAACTTTTTATATGTTGAAACCATTCAACTATTTCCTTGCCTTGAATCTCCTATTCTCTGTACAATTCCTGAGTAGACCCAGTAACAGACCTAAAGATGATCTTATCTTCTCATGAACTGTTTATAGTTTTTTATGGAGAAAAAAGTATGGAGGATAAAAGATAAAGTGAAGAATACAAAAATAGCAAGACGATCTGATTTGAGCTCATTCTAGTGGTCATTAGGGAAGTTGCCGTCAGCTTGTTGAGTGCATACATATGTACGTGTACCGAGTGCAGGTGCCCAGGCGCTGGCAGCGGGGCTGCAGGGCGGCCTCTGTGAGGAGAGGCCGGGGCTGCCCCGTGCCGGACACAGCCGGTTCCAGCCGGCTCCAACCCACCCACCGCAGGGCACGGCTGAGCCCCGCGGCCAAGGTGGGGGCAACTCTGGGAAAACATATTGAAGAAAGGGCAAAAACACCAGACAGGCAGAGGAGAAGGGGAAAAAAAAGAGAGTGAGAAACAATTGTATGAACCCCAAGGTGAGAGCAGGAGGAGGGGGAGGAGGTGCTCCAGGCACCAGAGCAGAGATTCCCCTGCAGCCTGTAGAGAGACCATGGTGGAGCAGATATCCACACTGCAGCCCATGGAGGACCCTATGCTGGAGCAGGGGGATATTCCCTGAAGGAACTGTGGCCCATGGAGACCCCACACCAGGGCAGACTTATCCTGAGCGACTGCAGCCCGTGAAAAGGACCCACCCTGGTGCAGGGGAAAAGTGTCAGGAGGAAGGAGCAGCAGAGAGGAACCGCTGTGTACTGACCATAGCCCCCTGTTCCCCATCTCCCCTCTGCCTCTCAGCGGGGTGGTAGAGGAGTCAGGAGAGGGGGGAGGAAAAGTGTTGATTTAATGTATGTTTTTCACTACCTGAATCTATTTTAATTGGCAACAAATTAAAATATTTTTCCCCAAGTCAAGTCTGTTTTGCCTGTAATGGTCATTGGTAAGTGATCTCCCTGAATTTATCTCAACCCACGCGCTCTCTCATCTTATTTTCTTCCCCCATCCCACTGAGGATGGGAARTGAGTGAGCAGCTGGGCAGGAGTTTGGCTGCTAGCCAAGGCTAACTCGCCATTGTATGTCAGTCTTATTCGTCTTAAGATTTAGCTGACAGATGAGCAATCATCTATTAAAAAAAAATTCCCACAAAGATTTCTCTGTTAAATCCTCATTAGAACATAAATTCTTTTCCTTGTGACAAAAAAAAGGTAGATCTTTGATGTCCAGCTTAGACCCCTTTCTGCAATCCAATTCATTTTAGATTTCATTAGTGCTTTCTGAAAGGCTTTAGTTTAAGAAATAACATGGTTGAGGTTGTGGTGCCTACAAAAACATTTCTAGCACAGGTATTTTGTTATTAGTAAAGCTTATCCTTGACTTAATTTGTAAGTCCAGTTATAAAGCCTGCCTTCTTTCCTTCCCTTTCATTTATAATATCCAGGTTCTTTAAAAAGCAAATATTTTATATTTATTAGTCTATATTTTGTATCTGACTTTTTTCTTCTCGGTAGTCTGTTTGCACTGGGTTTCCTTTTACTGTTACAGACCATTTCTCCAATTTATCAAAATCATGAGTCCTCCAAGGTGCTTGTGATCCCTCCAAGATTCACCTTGTCAGCAAATTTTATCAAGTACTTTCATCTTTAATTCACTAAACACAGAGTTTCTATGTAAAAAAAGTATAAACTCAGAGCTTACAGCTGGAAATTGCTCTATGATAATGTAAGGAAGAGGCTTCTGTTTCCAGTAAAACCAAACACTTACTTTTATATTTAATTAGAGTTAAAATTTAAATGAAGGTATAATGTAATTTGTTAGAACTATAAACATAAATGGAAAAGTGGTGAGGTATGTCCAATCTTCCAATTTTTAAAAGTCACCTGGAATGAAAGAATTATACCATACCAGATTAGTGGTCTTGTATATTCCATCATCTGGTTCTTCATTAGTGCTTCAGGACTGCATTGAATTCTTTAATAGAGTTAATCATAAAACAAGCAAACAAACTAAAATAAACAAAAAAAATTACTTTATTATAAATTGTGATTCTTCAGCAAATGCAAAAACTCTTGGATTCCCTCACCAGGAATTTGGGCAACAAATTACCTTCCATAGCTATTTTTGTCAAGCAATGCTTCCTTATTCCTAAGCTGAATCTTGAAATCATTATTAAGTGGAAAAAGATGGGGACAGAATAAACTCAGGAAATGCAGCAATGAGTAAATAAGCATGTCCGTTGTCAGGGAAGCTGCCCATCCTAAGAAGTCCCAAGGTATGGTTAAATGCAATTTCCTTCAGCAGTAGGCCTGTGCATGGAGATGACATACCCCTCTCTCACTCCCCTCTTACCAGCTGTTCCTTCCTACCCCTGTACTGTCCCACAACCAGATCACAGAGTGGTTTGTGAGGTTTCATGATATATCAGTTAAAAAACTAGCACTGATGAAAAATAAACCTTTAAAGATGACTAATTACTCCTGGCATTATCTTCTGTCTTTCACTCACTCTATTCGCAGTTTAACATTCAGGATTTGCAGAATCCCGACAAGTCAGTTCTCAGCAATAAATCTTGCCTCTGTGTGATCTGCCACTTCAGAACTCCACAGATCCACCCACCAAAAACTGAAATACTCAGTATTCAGCTAAATTAAATTTTCCTGTTACATATACGTCAAATTTCTATGTCTTTTAAGCTGTAGACAATTCAGCTCCATTAGAATAGACAATTCAAGGGCACATATGTATATATGGTGAAGAAGACTGAGGAGAATAGGGAGTAGGTCATGTTGTGGTTCCAGCTAGGGAAAGATAAAGAAATTTGAGTAATGTAGGAAAACTAGACATGGAAATGGAAATAGAGGAGGCTGGTGTCATCATCAGGATAAAGGAAATCCAAAGACCTTGACAAAAACTAAGAGTAGAAATTGGCAGCAGTGCACCTGTGGACGACTGCTGGTCTTCTCTTGCTTACAAATTACTTTCATCAATGTTTTAAGAAATATCCTGGGAAGCATTTTTGTATGCTTCTTAGACATGTGTGACTATAACCACAGACATGGTGTGCGATACACAATATTTAAAATAAAAATAGTATGTTCCAATGTAATTAAAGATTAAGTATAATGCAATAGCCTAAGGAAGTGGAGATAGCACGTTGAGTCAGCCTTATCAGAGATACTTTTGGTTACTGTGATCTTGTAGCAGAGATTTTAATGGAATACAGCACTTACATAAGTATGCAATTATTTTTGTTTCAGAATCAACATTCTATATCATCTAATCTGTCTTTATTTTCATGTATACTATGGTGTAGTTTTCCACACATATCCTTTTTGGTCTGTACTTTTAATTATATTTACCTCTTTTTTTCCTATATGGGTAATTTAAATGACCACAAAAAGCATACAAAAAGAAATTAGTGTAAAGGAAATTGTACTCAGAGCTTTCCCTCTGAAATTCTGGTTCTGAATTGTGCCTTCAGTTGAATGACTTTTACTTCTTTTCATCATTCAGTGATCAATACTCTAATCAATAATATTAGACATTTGAAGTTTTAGGGATATAATTATTAATGTTTTCTTCACTTTCATATTGCCCAATTTCCATGGATGGTTTTAGGGGGAGAGTTATTACCTGTTATCCTCCTGAATATGGGGTATTTATTGCCATATCCTCCTCCTTACCTCCCAGTATTAAAATTTCTTCCTCTGCCTCTGATACTAACCCCATTCTCCAGTTCATTGTACATACAACAGAGCAACTTCTTCTGTTGAAACCCCAAATATCCTGCTTAAAACACATACTTTGCTACAAATTAAATAAAATGACTGAAGCTTCCTCTCTTGATAAAGCAAAGCTAGCAGTCTAATTTTTGTTGTCCCTCTTGGATGCAGGAAGATGGCTGCACTTGCAGTACAATTACTTGCTTCTACTTCCCTTCAGATAAAAGCAGTACTGTTTTTCTTTAAGTCTATGACAAATCTATATTATGAGTCACTCTCTGTAAGGTCATTGTAGGTGCATTACATCACAGGGAGAGGCACAACTCAGCGTTGCATTTCTGTATTATATCACTGGAACACTTCTGCCAAGTTTTGTCAGCAGCAGCAAGGGTCAGGTTCAAAATCTATGAGTTCTTTGTAAAATTACAAAACAAAACCAGATGAGTATTCATTCAAGCACCTGGGAAAATGAAACCCTTCCTCTGAAGGCCAAAGGTAGTCAATACTTTCCTATTCTCAAGGAGTGCATAATTCTGTGCATATAATAAAACAAAAAAAAAAAACAAAAAACTTGTATTAAGGTAAGAGAGAGCACAAGCAACAAGGAATTAGCAAAATTTAAATAATGTATAAAACACGTAGCCCAAAATTAATTTTGACAATAAACTTTTTCCTTTGCTTCTTTATGTGCTGATGCAAGCACCCATTGGATAAATGTCCCTTTGACACACACCATCTCTTGGTTTTAACCTTTAGTTACCTGTATTTATTTTCTCTTAGTGAAGGTTCAGACTCAGGAATCCATTTGGATGGGTTCATTTCTAGCCCCTCAATAGAAATACTCAGTGGCTTCTTTGGACATGCATACACCGACTAGGGCTCTTCTGCTTTCATTAGCAGAGGTTTAGTAATGAAGTACCCAATTTATTATCAGGTCAGAGCCATCTTGTGCATGGCTTGCTCAGACAATGGACAGAGGATCATAAATCTTTCTAAACCCACCCCATAAGCGGAGCACACCCATGAAATGACCTCTTGAAGGCACCTTCAGGCATCTTTGCAATAGCCTGGTGAGCGATGAGCATCTGCCTTCAGATTTGTAAATGCTGTGCAGAAAAGCCTTCGTATTTTTCCCCAGGTCAGCTGCTGTAGACAACGACCTGCAACAATCTGCCGCAAAGAAGTGCTGCCATCTTTTTAATGCCAGGTTCATCTGCAGCATTCTCTAAAACTATGCTGATTTTAGCTCTGTGGTTGTTTGAGAAAAGAGGGCTATCACAAGATCTAATTCAGCTCTTGATGTAAACTACAGCTTTGTAGACTACACATTTGACCTCTGGACTGCATTATGGATATGGTTAAATGGAACACAGGTTCCCTAAACTGATCCTATGCCTTAATGTATATGCTTCTACCAAGACGGGTGAGACAAAGATGGGCTTGTAAAGGCTGGAGCAGGTAGAGCCACACCTGCCTCATAAATCTTCAATGTGTCTGAGCGTTACTATGTAGAGGCACATTTTGTGCCTGTGGCATTTCATGCGTACTACAGAGAGTTCTCTTCTCTCTCAGTCATACAACACATACAGTAACACACTATTCCTATATCTGAAGCTGACTTGAATTTTAACCTCTATGTTAACAAAATACTTGGACTGACAATGAGGAGACTGTTCATTGCAAGTTATGTCTTCCATGTGATTTCTCCTCCTGGATCAGCTGTAAATTGCAGAGTATCATTTTTGACCCATGAAAATGAATGGAGCAATATAATCCTTAAACACCACACATTTGTTCTTTCTCATTTATTTCAGCTGTGTCTAGAAGCTAGAGGATAGTGAACCTAGTTTCTTTGTTTAATGTGGGAGAATGTCTAGTGAAAGCTGAAACAGGACCAGACTTTCAGCCATTTTAAACTGGAAATGCAGAATCAATTCTAAGGTTTTGTGTTTGTATTTGTTGGTTCATATCCCAGTTGAGGATCTGTACCATAATTTCTAAATTAAACAAATGTGACGCTGTCATCTGATAGGCATAGCAAAAGAATAAGAAACTGAAAGATCATTAATTCGAATTTCCACTGAGCCATAACTCATATAACCTCTGATACTAGAAATGTACACAACAGCTTTCCATCGAAGAAGGTTGTTTGTCCACGTCAAAAACAAAACTCCAGTTGGTTTCAGTGGTAGAAGACCAAACCATAGATGTTTAAATCTTAAGAGTAAAGTTCTTCTCTTTCTTTTTGGCCTCCTAGATGACCTAAGCTTACAGATGATTTGAAATAGATGATGCAGAAAGAAAAACAACTATACCACCAACAGTTAAAGTTTGAGAATGAATTGACATTTTTGTCCATATGTTCTTCAGGAGGTAAAGGCAAGGTTCTTGGCCTGACTAATTAGCATATTTGTTCTACTTCGTGGACAGTTTAATTCTTCATCCGTTACTTGCCCTCATTTGGTAGCTCATTGGTTCTAGTGTGCTAATTGTTTTTCAGTTTGTGAATAAAATTAAATAGGGTGAGGCAAAAGAAATTAAGGAAATTTTAAGGAAATTATTTCCTCAAAAGTTCATAATTTATACTTTTTGCCATTTTGTAACACTCCAATGCATATTTTCGCCATGATACCTCATGAACTTGTATATAGAAATGAGAAATAAAGAAATTACTTTAAAATCTTGAGAAAGATTCCATTCCTGAAAAATAATGGGTCTCTTCCTGAAAGTAGGAGCACGAAAAACAAGACTAACAGAAATGAAACATTATGCATGATTTTTGGTTAAAATATGTTAATGAAATATTGATTTAAAATCAGACAAGTCAGGAAATGTTAAAGGTGTTCATAAAGTTTCATTAAGTTTCAAAAAGTCAAAGGAGCTGTTTGTAAAAGAAAAGACATTTTGCTTGAAAGCTGTCCAACACTAGAATAAAACAGGTTCAGTCCAGCATGCCTGCATCTGTCAGTACTGAGCAAAGGGCATAACAGACAAATCATATGTCTTAAGTAGTTATGTCTGATTTATTAGAAACATAGTTCTGCATCCATTCTGGCTGAAAATTGCCAATACAGAAGGACAAGTGAGTGTCAATGCCATCCAAGACAAGATCTTGCATAAGGATTTTGTTCATAAGATGATCCAAAGTTGAATATTCTGTTTTGAATGAATAAAAGGGAGGTTTCTGCTAGACAGCAAACAGTATGTATTCCCTCATTGCTGATAATCCCAAAAAGCCTGCCTGCTATGCTGTTGCTCTTTTTCTGCATGGTACTGACGTGCCACATTTCCTAGGAATTTAATCTATTATTTCCCTCTTTACTAAATAAGCATAAAGAGCTAGCAGGAAGATTAATGGGGAGACATGGGTTACAAAGCATACTTAGCATTGTATCTCTTCTACCAGATCTATCCAGAACTTCTGAGTAAGTGACTCAGAATGTGGATGAGGCTGGAAATTTATGAAACCTATCTATCTAACAAGGGATCATCTGTATAAAACATTAGAAAGCTGAAAGAATTGACAGAAGCAATTGTTCTTGTCACATGAACCACTTTGCATGTAAGTCTGTGAGTGCCTTCAAGTGTTCTTAGGCTGGGGCACACTGGCTCTTCAGCTCCTGGTAGATCAGAGAATCATAGAATGGTTTGGGTTGGGAGGGACCATAAAGATCATCTAGTTCCAACCCCCCTGCCATGGGCAGGGACACCTTCCACTAGACCAGGTTGCTCAAAGCCCCATCCAACCTGGCCTTGAACTCTTCCAGGGATGGGGCATCCACAACTTCTCTGTGCAACCTGTTCCAATGCCTCACCACCCTCATAGTGAAGAATTTCTTCCTTATATCTAATCTAAATCTACTCTCTTTCAGTTTAAAGCCATTACCCCTTGTCCTGTCACTACATGCCCTTGTAAAAAGTCCCTCTCCAGCTTTCCTGTAGGCCCCTGTCAGGTGCTGGAAGGCTGCTATAAGGTGTCCCCGAAACCTTCTCTTCTCCAGGCTGAACAACCCCAACTCTCTCAGCCTGTCTTCATAGGAGAGGTGCTCCATTCCTCTGATCATCTTCATGGCCCTCCTCTGGACTCGCTCCAACAGGTCTATRTCCTTCTTATGCTGGGGGCCCCAGAGCTGAACGCAATACTCCAGGTGGGGTCTCACGAGAGCAGAGAGGGAGAATCACCTCCCTCGACCTGCTGGTCACACTTCTTTTGATGCAGCCCAGGATACAGTTGGCTTTCTGGGCTGCAAGATGATGGTTTACCAACTGTTCTGCATAAAATGAAATTTAAAAAAAAAAACAACTTTAATCCACTTTTAAACATTTAAATTAAGTTTAATATTTATGGCTAATAACATTTTCTGTGGTCAGCTGATTTAACAGGATAGTAAGAATGGATTTCTTGCCCTCCAACTTTAGCCATTGGAAAGCTAGGTGCCCAGTCTAATCAAGTCAGGAGGGACTGGAGCATCACCCATATGAGGAAAGGCTGAGAGATCTGGGACCGTTCAGCCTAAAGAAGAGGAGGCTCAGGGGGACCTCATCAATGTATGTAAATACCTGAAGGGAGGGTATAAAGAAGATGGAGCCAGGCTCTTTTCAGTGGTGTCCAGTGACAGGGCAAGAGGCAATGGGCACAAACTGATACACAGGAGGTGTCATCTGAACATCAGGAAACACTTTTTTACTGTGAGGGTGACTGAGCACTGGCACAGGTTGCCCAGAGAGGTTGTGGAGTCTCCATCATTAAAGATATTCAAAAGCTGTCTAGACACAGTCCTGGGCAGCCTGCTCTCAGTGGTCCTGCTTGAGCAGATGGGTTGGACAAGATGACCTCCAGAGGTTCCTTCCAACCTCAACCATTCTGTGGTTCTCTGACACTGTGAAGTCCTCAAGGTAATCCATATACTTGGTGAAGAGAGACAGGCAACTACAGAAGGTGATCCATCCAACCCATGTTAGGCATCAGTCTCACTGATTGGACTTTTGAGGCACCATTTTCTCTCTACTACCGTGAAAGTCTAGATGACTAGTTTAGTTTTTATGTCTGAGTAAGGGGTGGCGAGTCAAACTTAACAAACCTGCTTGGCAATTTCCCAGAGCCTATCTGCATCTTTAAGCATCTTTGAAAAATCTCAGTTAAACAAACCTGAAGTGACCCATCACTTCTTGAACTGTGATAGCTAATTTTCTCTTTGTTTATAAAATTGATTGTATTTAAAAGCATTAAATTTGTAAAATACATTTACTAAGTACTTCAGGAAGCAGGACATAGATCACTTCAATTCTTCTAAAAATTTTAAAACGCTGGTTTGGTATATATTTTATTGAATTCCAGTTCCCATGCAAATGCAGCTTAACCTAAATCTCAAATGGAAAATTGTCATCATTAAGTATTTGTAGTCACTGTATCAGAATTAACAAACTCGAGAAAAAATGAGTGTCAGTAACCTCCCCTCCCCAAAAAACACCTTGAATAAAACTTTTATTGAAGAGCAGAACTCCACAGTAATTTAAATAATTTTGGATAGGAGAAAACTGTTTAATGTAATTGGGCCTCATGTCTTTCTGCTGTGTTGACATTGTCTTCACGCACGACAGAAGGCTAAATTTTTTTTAAAATTGTATGCAGCCTGTTGGAGCAAGATTTTAAGAAAATTCTCAAACGCCTAAAAATTCTGAAAGAACTATTGAATTATGTACAACATTTCAACTTGTAATTTTGACTTTGAAGGTTATTTTCACTTACTACATGAGTTAGAGCTGTAGTTTATAGACTCTTCTATATACCTTTATCTCTGTTTTCAGGTAACTAAAGAGATAGGCAAATCTTGTTGTTGTTGATTCACATCTTGGTTATTCAGCTGATCACACATTTCTCCAGCTCTCACCTATCTTTACCAATAACAAGTTACAGAATTAAAAATGTTGAAGCCTGGTCTAAATTTTCAAGAGTGGATAGTGATTTAGGATTGTTGAAACAGCTGGGGATCAAGCATATGAAATTTTATAGATGCAAGAGCTAGCTTTCAACCAGTGAATTGCTGAATGCTTTCTGGAAAATAAGCTTAAGAACAACACAAGAACTGAATCATTCAAATGATGCACTAGCAAATTCTGAAATGCAATTAGCTAATCTTTTCTGTTCTTTATTCTTGTTCTGAATTGCTATGCAGTTAAAATTTACCATATTGACAGTAGTGGCAATATCAGGATATAGGCAGAACAACAATAGGCCTCATCTTTGTGTTGAAAGAACCAATAGTAAAAATTAGAGATCAGCATAGTTAGCAGGTCCAATCCGATCCCTGCAGAGATTCACTTACCTTAAGGATGGGCTTTTGTAAGGATAGGAAACCAAAAGGGAGGGAGAACCGGGTAAAGCTAGCAAAGAATTTTTTAAGAAAATACTTTTTTCATAATAAATGGTGTATGGTCAAAGCAAAAAATGTTCACAAGGAAGGCAATGATAACTATTTTCTTCTTTGGAATTTTTTTTCTCTATAGCTTTGAAATTGCCATAGATAAAGATGTGTCTTCTCTGTTTGATATCCCTTCCAGACCTTAAATGTAAGCAAATTAGAGTAATGGTCTTTTTAAAGCAGAAAACAAAATGACGTATGTAAAAATTAGAGAAAAAAGACATTTCTGCTGACAGGATACTGATTTTCCTTGGATAAGTATTAAATGAAAGTTTGAAGAGTTAGTTGTAATTTGTGACAGCAATATTTTTTTTATTTTTCTTTTCCCAGCATGGAAAAAATACTTCCTGCTTACCTCCAGCAACAGAAAAAAAAAATGGCATTTTGACAGTGCAGAAAATAGAGACAGAGTAGAGCTACATCAGTCCTTGGGAGCCATGGAGAAAGCACTGTACTTCTGAACACTAGAAGGAATGCAAACTAATCTGCCCGTTGTAAGGCTTCCCCTGCTCTTTTCTTAAATCAGTTTGGCAGGAGGAATGTGGCTCTTTCCCTTTTCTAGACCCACTGATATTGGCATCCAAAGATGGACGCAGGTAAACATCCACACCAATTGCATTTGTTTCTGACCCTTCACTGGTCAAATTTGAGAAACAATTTTAGTTCCAGTGAAAATTCAACTCCACAGCTAAGCCAAATTTGGGAGCACATTAGATTCCTTATATTTATTTACTCAACTAAGATGGCTAAGTTACCTAATCACCCAGGACTTTCACTCTCAATGATGGAAAGAAATAGATGTCTTCAGTAATTCAATCTATCTCAGAACATAGATCTGAGTGAATTACCTTCTGGAAATACCTGTCATTTCCTCTCTTCATTGAACAGCAGATCTCCTCAGTTAAGCAGCTAAAATTAGGAGAGAGAAATCTGGGCCTATGAGTCCCAGTAGCACTACACCTTAAAAAGTGCTAAGGGTCTGCTTTAAAGTCCTGCTARAAAGATGTACGTTACATTGCTGAAGGAGTACCATAGTTTTGCTATTCTGTTTGTACACATTTGTATTGCTTCTCTTAATGCTTGTCTTTATGGTCAATAAAATTATAGCTTAAAATTTTATTCACTCTTCACACTTGCTAAGTTTATGCTTTATACTGGATACTACCCACATGTGTCACACTGAAATCCAATACTGTGAAAAAGTAACGGTAACACTTAGGATAGGATTTTCGTTTTGTTGGACGAAGTGCTGAATAAAATCACCCCATTTAACTAGCTAAGATAATCAGTAGATAATCATAACAGCTCTTGTTAATAGAGAACAAAGATAATTCTTTGACAGTTATGTCTAACATGTTCACATCAAATTGTAGTGGACTGCTTTTTGAAAGTTGTACGCTAGTGAAATAAGGTAGCTGGTTGGAAAAATTCATAACTCAAAAACTCGATCCAAAGGGTTGTCCACATATTTAAGAAGGAAAACTCACTGTCTTGGAGCAAGTCTAATGAAACCAATGACTGTAAGATTTTTCACACTAATCTGGTCTATCCTGATTTACAACATCCATTTTTCTATAATCATAACAGCTTATGGGTGATGATATTCAATTGGGCAAGTGGTGAGAACATATTTAGGTTTTCCCAATTCACAGCATCATCATCAATGAAGAGCCTCACCAAATAACTTTGGTTATCTCCACATGTAAGCAAGTGACATATTTTCAGTTCTTTGATCAGGCTGCATCAAATCATTCAAAGTTTAAACAAGCAAGTATTTTTCACTAATATATTCTGCAGCCTACAACAAATAGTAATCAATAAAAATATTTACAGTTCTCAAAGAACTTTGTGGATGACCTGTTTGTTTAAGCATTTTTACAATTTTACCCCTGGATTGAAAAAAGAGACACCACTGAAAAAATACTCCCCTTTAATTTGTCACTTTCCAAAATTATGATCATAGACTCTCAAAATCACAAAAGCGTTAAGTTTGGATGGCACCTCTGGAGATAGGCTAGTCCAACCTCCTGCTCAGAGTAGTGTCACCTAGAGCAGGATGCCCAGGACTGACTAATCTGGTGGCCTTCTATGATGGAGTGACTGCATTGGTGGCTAAGGAAGAGCAACTGATGTCATTTACCTGGACTTCTATACGGCCTTTGGCATGGTCCCACACAACATCCTTGTCTCTAATAGGAGAGATGGATTTGATGGATAAGGAATTGGCTGGATGGCCACATACAAAGAGTTGCAGCCAATGATTCAATGTCCAAATGGAAAACAGTATCAAGTGGTGTCCCTCCATGTTGGGACTGGTACTGTTCAAGATCTTTATTAATGATATAGACAACGATCAATAAATAAGAAACCTTGGGAATAGTACCTGTTTTCATTTTTTCAGAAGTACCCGGAGAATGAGATTTTAACAGCAATATTCTACTTGCACTGCAAATACTGCAAAACTATGTGCACCCATGCACTTGCACTTACCTGTATAAACATAAAAGATTAATAAACAGGTTAACATATGCTAATCTTGAATGGAACTAGATTTCTGACCCTTACTAACTCTTTGCTTTCAGAAAATATCACTGAGACTTGCTAACAAAGCACATGCTTCGCTCACCTCATGTGCTAGCCTGCATAAAGATGAATAATCTGCTATTGTCTAGTGTTAATGAAGACAACTTGCTATTACTTTAGTTTTGCATAGCTTCCAAAATGTAGTCTTAGCCCTAATATCAAAGGGGTGATTTTGTGATTCATCGTATCTTTTTTTTTCTGCTTAAAGTGACAGAAGATTGGAAAATAATCTGTGTTCAAATTCACTTGATAAAAACACATGGTTGTCCATATAATACCATAAAAGTACTTTTTATTCAGAAGTTTGCCTAGGTCCATTCACACATGCTAACAAATTGCTGTTTAGTGCTTTCTCTCAATAAATCTGCTGGGTAAATAAGACCATTGTAGGCTTTGTGGTCACTTCTCACTTGTCCTTTATAGTGGCCATATTAGTAAAATCCTCTGACTGTGCAATCTCTATCTGTAATGTCCAAAAACATCTTTACCTGAAAAACATACATCAAAAAAATATTACCAACAGTTAGGTCTAGTATGCATTGGCCTCCTGAATTTAGTAGACATTATGAAGCAAATTAAGAAAGAATTACATATACATTGCAATGCATCTTTATGGCATTTTTCAGACAAAGTATGCTCATGAACCCACGTCTGCTCCATCATCAAGAACTTCCAGTTTAGCAGTGAACATAACAGCAAACATTCTAAAGCTCAATTTCCAGAATGCTCACCACAAATCATAGAATCATAGAATCATAGAATCATTAAGGTTGGAAAAGACCTCTAAGATCATCAAGTCCAACCGTCAACCCAACACCTCCATGCCCACTAAAACATGTCCCTAAGTGCCTCATCTACACGTCTTTTAAATATTTCCAGGGATGGGGACTCCACCACTGCCCTGGGCAGCCTGTTCCAATGCTTAACCACTCTTTCAGTAAAGACATTTTTCCTAATGTCCAATCTAAACCTCCCCTGGCGCAACTTGAGGCCATTTCCTCTCGTCCTATCGCAGTTGCTTGGCAGAAGAGACCAACACCCACCTCGCTGCAACCTCCTTTCAGGTAGTTGTAGAGGGCGATAAGGTCTCCCCTCAGCCTCCTCTTCTCCAGGCTAAACAGTCCCAGTTCCCTCAGCCGCTCCTCGTAAGACTTGCTCTCCAGACCATTTACCAGCTTCGTTGCCCTCCTCTGGACATGCTCCAGCACCTCAATGTCCTTCTTGTAGCGAGGGGCCCAAAACTGAACGCGGTATTTGAGGTGCGGCCTCACCAGTGCCGAGTACAGGGGCAGTCATTCCTACTAATGAAGTTTTTCTATCAGACCAGCAGTGTAACTTGCTACAGCAAAGCCAGATGAACTCATGAGGCCATAAAAGCCATATGGCCTCTTCTAGCTGCACCAGGGCCAGAGTGCATGGCCATGTAAAGAGCTAAAGATTTCTGACACTCAGGCCCTGAAGAGGTTTCATTTTGTTCTAGTTGTTGTCAAGACTTGATATAAAGAGAAAAGGCAGGAGACAGAACCAGAGTAAATCTAAAGTGGAGAAGACTTTTCCCGCTAGCAAGCAAGCAAGGAAGGAGTCAGCTAAGTAGAATGATCCTACATCAAGCTAGCATGAGCTACTTGAGATATCAAGTGTACCAGAGTCTAATGAGCACTTAAAATTCTGGCTTATTCAGCTTTGTACAAGAATTGCTTTTATTCTGCAAAAAACTTGAGGAGAGAGAACATCATCACTTTAATATACCACAGTAGCAAGTGTGACAATTATAACCCCCAGAGAGGTTTGAAGGAATACTAAAGATATAGTTTTCTTTTGGATTCCTAACTCTTGTCATTGGGGATATATCTTTGATCATCAGCAAGTGAGTCCCACAGAGAAAAAGCAATGTCTGCTATCAGGATCAGCAATGGCCCTGTTGGATACTTTTTCTATTTCAGTAATCATGTAATTTCTGGCTGTAGAAAGCCCAAGATTGAGAAGGGCATTGTGATTCTCTGCTCTGATCTCTTGCATATCAGTGGTCACCAGGTTTTCCTGAATTTTCATGTTTTCTTTATCTAAAGCTTTTCTAGTACCTAATTCATTCATGCCTTAAACCATAATCCAAATTTCACTTACCTCAGGCTCTAATCTTTAGATCTTGTTATAACCTTGCCTGCTAGATCTGGAGAGCTGTCTATTATCAGATTTCTGTTCCTTATGTAGGTACTTATAGATGAAAGTCAAGTCTCTCTTTTGCCTTTTCTTTGGGTAAGTCATTGCAGCATAGATCAGAAACAGCTGAGCAGGCTTTAGATTAGTTAGTTTGAGCTCATCCTTCCACACACTGCTGTGGAATCATGACCCGATTTTCCTGTACAGACTTCTGTTACTAGAGTGGAGACATGCAATGTCCATGATTTTTTCAGAATCTCTTGTTGACAGCACAATATCAAACATGGGGCCACTGCAAGATTTTAGAAGAAACAAACATTTTACTTTCTATTCTAGAATTATGAAAGTTAGGACTGCAAAACCAAACAATGTCTGTACAAATAGATTTTACTTGCAGTGTTTCCTTTCTCCTTTTTCCACTTACAAAATCATTTTCTTTTTTCAGAATTTTATTCTTTTTTCCCAGAGTTTTCAGTCTAGGATTGATTCAACAGCTATTAAAATCAGTTGAAAAATTAAGCTCAACTTTAGTGGGTTTTAGAATCATAGAATCATAGAATACTTCTATGATTTTATGATTCTAAAACCAAAAATAAAAGCCAACCAATATTTACACTATGGTGCTAAGTTATAGTGTTAGTTGTGAGTGCAGAAAAGATTCATTTCACCTAACAACCATGTCTAAAAAGTTAGATGTCTAAGTCTAACTCAGTCACTCCCTTTATATGCAATGGAGTATAAGAGGCATCTTCACCAAATGATTCATAGCATCATAAAATAGGTGTCCAAGATGAGTTAGCTACCTGAGTCACACTCTGTAAGTATATTTTTCTCTCCTCTGACTACAAAAAGGATGTCGTGGTTTAACCCCAGCCAGCAACTAAGCACCACACAGCCTCTCGCTCACTCCCCCACGGTGGGATGGGGGAGAGAATCGGAAGAGTAAAAGTGAGAAAACTCGTGGGTTGAGATAAAGACAGTTTAATAAATAGAGCAAAAGCCGCGCACACAAGCAAAGCAAAACAAGGAATTCATTCACAACTTCCCATTGGTAGGCAGGTGTTCAGCCATCTCCAGGAAAGCAGCGCTCCATCATGCGTAACAGTCACTTGGGAAGACAAACATCATCACTCCGAATGTCCCCCCCTTCCTTCTTCTTCCCCCAGCTTTATATGCTGAGCGTGACATCATATGGTATGGGATATCCCTTTGGTCAGTTGGGGTCAGCTGTCCCAGCTGTGTCCCCTCCCAACTCCTTGTGCACCCCCAGCCTCCTCGCTGGTGGGGTGGGGTGAGAAGCAGAAAAGGCCTTGACTCTGTGTAAGCACTGCTCAGCAGTAACGAAAACATCCCTGTGTTATCAACACTGTTTCCAGCACAAATCCAAAACATAGCCCCATGCTAGCTACTATGAAGAAAATTAACTCTATCCCAGCCAAATCCAGCACATAATTACCCTAGAGTTAGAAGGACAGCCTTTAGATATTTCAGGAATTATTCAGGTGCCTATACAGACATGTTGAAGATTATCTGAGGTATCCTCATGGAGCCAAGAGAAATGACACAGAAGTTAAAAAACCCACATCCATCTGCAGCAGCAGCTGGAAACCAAACAGAATACTCCAAGTATCTAATATAGCAGCAAATGTTTAGGCAACTCAATTTCAGCCCTACATTCAGGTGAGGTAAAATTTCCAGGATTACATGATTAGGTACTGTAGTTGGCATAGGCTTTTACCCAGTTATTTTAAATATTTCACAAACCAAACGTCTGAATGATGCATCAACATATTTGCTACTGTGCATTGAAACATCACAACTATCAAAGATTTTGCTTCTACCAACAAATGCAGAGTTACATGAATGAACACATAGTTCAATAAATGGTTTACTCATGCTTTTTCTGTCTAATGAATAAAGTTCTTTAGAGAAAAATGACTTATCTGTATAACCTCACTAAAGTTGCAGCATACGAATAAAACTTCTACGTGCCTGTTAGAGGGTCAGTGAAGTTTTCTGCACAAAGGGACTGCATTTTGAAAACTGTTCATTGGTAAAAGTTCAAACTGACTTATTTGATGGCTTGGTTTTTTTCAATATGCACTATGTTCTACCCAGGTTCCTGAGCAACCATAAAGATCTCCATGAATGGGATACAGATACGGAAGGAGACATGATCCAGCTGAAGAGCAGGGCTTATATGGTGGTTTTGAATAACTCAGAACTGCAGCTCCCAAGAGGCATCATAGCAGTTACTCTTCCAGACTCAGTCTTGTCAATGAGTTAAATAAACATTGAACTGATCTGCTGTCTTAGTCTTCCTAAAAAATATGTGGGCATTTAGACTTATGCAGCCCCTGGAAAAAGACAGGTGCCCAGGTTTCCAGTCAACCCAAAAGGTGGAATCCTGGAATGGTGATAATAGCAGAACTTGAGATATCTAAGCCAATAAATTGTAAAAGCTTAGGCCCTAACAGGTCCTTAATTGTGTAAGCACTAGGTGTGAGCTTTATTACTTTACAAATCACTTCGCTAGACTTTGATGCCTATGTTCCCTTTGGGAATGTCTTTCACCCAAATTCACAACCTCACTGTCTTCCGCATCATTTTTTCAACTTGGTGTCTCTCATGTAAACAGTAAGATGTGCATTCAAAAATGACCATAAAACAAATACTAAAGCAATAGCATAATCTGAAAAATCCCCCTAAAAAAAGAATTTATGACTATGAAAAATTACACTTCATACAAACTTTTCCCCTGAGCTGGTAATGAGAAAACTATGCAAAACTACATGAAACGGATGTGGCCATTGAACCTAATGTGGCACTGGAGGGACCACAGAGGTGGTTCTGAGGACAGTTTAGGTAACTGTAGAGGAATAAGAGATGCTTTCTGGTTAGGACAAAATTAATTTCTTGTCTTACTGATACAATAGATTAGTACCTATTCCTGTTCCCATGTTTTGGGGTTTTTTTTGGTACCCATGTATTTATGCTTTGAAACAGCATATTACATCTGAGCCTACCAATAATTTCTTTTTTTATAACTAGAAGTTTTACATTAAAAAAAAGTTTGAGTTGAGACCTAGAAAGGAGATACAGTTCTCCATTTTCATCTATGAAATGAGAGTTAAGAGAAGATTGATGAATCTAATTCTTCTTTAAAGCATGTGGATTTTTGCATGTTTTTAACATGCATACAGAACCTAGTAAATTCAAGGTTTCTGTGAGTTCAGGTGATTTTTCAGGATAAACAGAAGAAATATTTGTCTAATATAATTAGTCAGAAATTACATTGCCCTTTTTTTTTAAAAAAGCAGGGTATAGTACATATCTGCACTTTAAAAAAATCTCTAGCAATGCATGCACAAAGTATATTAATTTTTCTCAGATTATTGGTTCTTACACATTCAAGCTCTCTCTGTTAACTTGGGAAAATGAATTTTCTGAAAACAGAACAGAGGCAGATCATGCAATGCAAGCACCATTCCCATATATCTGCTACTATAAATCCAATCAACAGAGTTATAACTCTGTTCTTAAGTAAAAACGATGAGTATCCCCAGGTTCTTCTCTGCAGGGCTGCTCTCAATACCTTCATCCCCCAGTCTGTATTGATCTTGGAGATTGCCCCAACCCAGGTGCAGGACCTTGCCCTCAGCCTTTTTGAACTTCATGAGGTCAACAGGGGCCCACTTCTCAAGGCTGTCAAGGTCCCTCTAGGTGGCATAATGTTAATAATGTTAACATTAAATGTAATACTTATCTGCAATATCTAAAATTGCACTTCATTTTCTATTTTGTGCATTTATCTAATCTAATGTAAGCATTTATATGATTACAAATGTAATTTATATGCATATATATATTAAATATATATGATGTAGTCAATAATTGTAGTTTTGATATGTGTAGGATACATTTCAAGATGACCATTCTGATGCTTCTGGAACAAAGTATTAGGTTATTTTCCTCCATGCTATATTTTGAAATTTCAGTCTTTTCTTAAAACTTATTTTCCAGTGAGCTTGATACGCTGTCCTCTCCTGCCTTGATATTCAAAGCCTATCAAAATAAACAACAAAAAAAAACATTCAATAGGCTCTGTCTTACTGATGTATTTTTAAAAGGCCAAGGTAAGAAAGAGGATGTTAGCTTGCCTACAGATGGATCCTCCAAACACCTTCTAGATAAACTAAATTAAGTTTCTCTTCTGAACCTCCACAGACTTTACTGATAATGGGCATTATAGTATTAAAGTTAAGGGAAACTATGTCTTGAAAGTTAGCTCTTATGAATACCTATTTTTGGAACTATATTATTATTCTTTGATTATGCTACCATTTCTTTTGTTAGTTTGTGCACTTTCTTTTTCTGCTGTGTTTCTTCTTTTGCCCCTAGTGAAAGATAGATTTCATAAAATACTTACCTTTCAGCTTCGTTTTCTGTTAAAGTTTAGGCCCTTTCAAGTCCTGAAATGTGTAAATCCGCAAAGTTTATCACATTCCTAGGGTATCAGAACAACAGCTTAGCCTAGAAATGTTGAAGGTGATGATGGAATGATTCTTTCCATCACTACTGAGATGGTAGTAAAATAGAAAAAAAAGTTTGTCCAAAAGTAAACAAGCACAACCCAAATTTAATACAGCTATAATTAATCACCTAATAAAGCATTCAATCACAGTGGCATTCATATACTCCCTAAATCAAACATCTGCTCGAGTTTTTAATCTTTTATGTCATCACACTGTTATCACCCAAGAATTATTTTGCTTTGTATGGCTTTACCTTAAATCAAAAAATGGGACATCTCAAAGGTGCCCAGAGAAGCATGACTCCTGAGTTTTTGGGAGTAATTTGACCAGACCCATGAAGGCCATGAGCATACTGGGTGTATTCAGATGCAGGCTGGTGTGACAAACCAGCCATTGAGCCTGGAAGCGCAAAGGAGTGTAAGTTAAAGCAGCTTTATTAAGTGCATAAGAGTGAGGGCATGTTTCCTCAAGCTTAGTGCTATACAAACACAGTTGTCCTTTATCTGAGCAGTGATACTCCATTGTGCTGTGCTCTGCAGATTTCCCAGTCTCTAAGACACTACATATTAGTTCAACTTTAGGCACATATATTCAAACATTAGAACCTCAAAAGCTCTGCCTTATCTAGCTGATTAAACTCTTGAGGCACCTACATTTCTTTTAACCACCTTTTCTTGGATTAAATCTCCAGAACAGTGAAGCAAGGACTAAAATAAATTCTCTCATAGTTCAAATAAATTGTCTAATCACTGGGATAATGAATCAGTTTTTCCTTTTCCTCTTTCCTTTCTGCTCAATAAATAATTATATAATGCAAAGTAGAAGAGCTTTGCATTTCCTCCTGGCAACAAGGAGAATGAGCTTAAATGGACACGTTTCTGTCTCTTCCCACTCAGGGGGGACCTGTTCTGGTTTAGGCACTTAAATGAGGGGACTGATGAATAAAAAATAGCAGTAACTCAGCATTATTGCTCGAAGTCAGATTGAGTTAACATGGCTTGATGGATGGGAGTAAATCTATGGTATCCAACCCTATGTGTATTACTAGCCTGTCTCAAATGTGTTTAAAGTGTATTAGATTAAACTTCTTTCACTGAAACTTAAGATAATACATTTGTCTCGCATTTATGATGAATTAAGAGCATATAGATGGCAGCACACAACAGATCAGTTGACAATGGAGGTCTCTGTGGTGATTCTCTCTACCTGCTACCCAAACTTGAAGGAATTCAATTCAGAATTAAGACACCTGAATGCAGGTGTTTACACATAGATGTCTGCAGGTATGCTGTTTCTTAAACTTTCATTATCATCAATGGACTATTATTCAACAGAATCTATAGAAATAAAAGAGTGATTCAGGTCACCATAAAATAGATATCTGGTGGGGTAATCTGGAGCTGAATTAGTTGAACACTATCACTAACTATCAACGGTTGAACCACCCCCATGAGGTGATTATTTGTCCCTTCTGACTACAGAAAGAGCCTAGACAAATAGATTAGCTCAGAAGCCTAATTCTTGCATGGCTGAAATTAGGTAAAATCAGTCTCACTGGTTTTATTGCAAGCTTTTATCTCTGTCTCCCTCTCATATGGCCCTTTGGCCATTATGTCTGCAAATTTCTCTGCTACATTGTCAATTCTCTGCTAACATTGTTAGCAGTGGTTGAAAAAAGAATAAATGGGGACATATCCTGATTGTCTTAAATTTTTCTGAAGTTTCTGTAGACCATTTTCAAAAAGAAATAGGTAAACAGGTCTTGGTTTTTCAATGGAGAAATAATTTGATAAAGTGCTATTCTTCTAAAGCGTGTATTTTTCGTTGCTCAGGACAGTAAGACTAGGGGAAAAAAAAAATATTTGAAAGCAAAATGACTTGTAATGATGAATCACAGCTGAGAAGGGGGATATACCGAATCATCTTCTTGGCTGTATTGATTACAGTGTACAGACAGCTCAATCTCTGATGTAATGGGAAGCACTGTCCATGGCACTTCCCCAAGGACTAAGAGATTTTATGTTATTACATGAGCGTCTCCTAAATAAGGATGAGGATTAATTTTCAGAAGTCTGAAACAAAAACTAAAAATAAGTTTTGCGCTCTCACACTCAGTTGGATTTATTGCATAGTAACTCCCACCACTTTATTCTCTAAATTGCAGCAAATTGGCCCTGAATTTTTTGAGACTTGGCCTTATGTCATGCAACCCCCAGATAAACTTCTATTTTATTTTGTATTGTTTTTCTAAATTAAAATAGCAAATTTTACAAATTAAAGTCCCTCCAAAGTGTTCTGTTGAAATATGCACCTAGACATGCTGAGTTGGGAAAAATATGAACTCTTAATCCTTTTCTCAAAATTTGACAGAGAGACCTGAAGTCAACAAATTTTGTTTCCAAGTGATATAGGATTGTCTCTTTACTGTTGGAAAATGATTGATTAAATTAAATACAGTGTAACTTGAGATCTAGCCAAATATGAACGAGCACAAATCTTTTCCACAAAGAAATTCTGAGACTCCACAATATCCTTAACAAGGTTAGTGTTCAAATATATACATAGCATGTATAGCAACTTCATGCTGATATTCACAATCTCCATTTCCTGTCTTTGCTTTTCTTCTTAATTCATATATAGTTCAGGGGGTGCAATATAATATGATCTGTTGAGAGCACTGATTCTCCTGGTAAAATGCTTCAAGCAATATCGTTTTTAATTGGCTTAGCACTACTAAAATCTAACTTAGATATCCATACAAATGTAGGCTGTTAAATTATAGGTTCATATTTAATATTGTTAATGGAAATACATTTTCATGCGTGCACACGTATGGACCAATGGAACCCAAAACAAAACAAAAGCCATATGCAAAGGAGAGGGCTACTTAGATTAAGCATTTATGTGAGTTAAAATCATTGTGTTATCCTGAAACTTTATCATGTTTCTTTTGACTGAAACATGGAATTTTTGCTCCTTGTTGAATCTTTTTGGTAGGTGCCTTGTTAGAAAGACTGACAAAGCAGTCACACACAATAAATTAAAAATGCAGAGTAGTTGCCATTTTAATAGACACAGATATTGTTAGAATAAGATACCAACAGAGCTATGTTACTCTGAGTCTTTCACAAATAGTGTGTGAGAGTTCTTTTTCGGTACTACAGTAAATACAGCTCAAATTCATTCAACAAGCAACAAGAGCCTGATGTTTCTATCACCCCACTGGAATCATGATTAAGTTTCAGAATTGCGTATAGCTTTATATATTTATCTTATTGAATCATTCCTTTAAGATAGAAGATTAATCTTCATAGGCATCTTCCTGTTTAAGCAGGCTGGCAAACTAAAATGAATGCTCTTTGGAGAACAGATCAAGAATACACTACGAAATCCCAGGTGAACTTCTGATCATGCATGAGATACTTCATGACTGACAGGCTTGTTCTTTCTTCATGCATGATGCATATAAAAGATCATGTCGGGTGACTTCAAACAGTAGATAAAATTCATTCAGAAGTTAGGAGACACATATCTGTATGAGTTTCTGTATCTATGGCACTGTAATGAGACCAGACTTAGCTGTGCTTGGTGTGGGCATGGAATTTATATTCTCATTAAAAATCTATCATATTAAAAATGTACAACTAGGAAAATACATCATATTAAAGTTATGGACTGGCCAACATGTGACAGTTACCATTTAAACCTTAAAATAGTGCCTGCTCTGCCACTTTGCATGCATATCATACAGGATGGAGAGAAAGCAACATTCCTGTCTGACTACTGTTTAAAAATCTTCTAACACAATCCATCTTGAAATCTAGCATGGAAGACCACACATATTTACAGCAGCAGGAGACCTTTTCTCCCCACATTCAGTATGCTATGCGCTTGTACTCCAAGACAGTCAAAAGTGCTTGCAAGGAAGCTGCCCCTTACATAAATTTTCTTAAAGATAGCTACAGAAAAAGAAGGGATTCTACAGTGATCAGTTTACATTAATTTCACCTTCATTTGGATGCCACAGGAATCCAATATTGCTAGTTAGATTGATTAGTCTCTTAAGAACTTTCTCTTCTGTAACATCACAAAGACTCAGACTGAATAAGGGAACTTTGGGAGAAAAGACTCAGCCAAGTATCTTTATCCTGCTACAAATGATCACTCTACTACAATATTTTGGCCTTGCCTATTCACTTACTTAGGTTCTTCATATTTTAACAACTACCTTCTTTCCCGAATCATCGTCTCAAGAATAATGATGTTCTGTCAATCAGCAGGGCATACCATTTACTTTTAACACTGTAATTTTGTTTTTTAATCATATGCCAAAGAGGATAAAAATACTCAGAGTAGAATTAGAATCACCGAATTACAGAATGGATGACATTGGAAGGGACCTGTGGAAACCATCGAGTTCAACACCCAGCTCAAAGTAGGGTCAACTAGTGCAGGTAACTCGGGACTACATCCAGTTTGGCTTTGAATATCTCCAAGGATGAAGCCTGCATCACCTCTCTGGGCAACCTGGTCCAGTGTTTGACCACTCTTACTACAAAAAGGTTTTTTCTTATGTTTAAACAGCTTTTTCTCTGTTTCAATTTGTGCCCATTGCCTCTTGTCCTGTCAGCGGGCACCAATGAGAAGAGTCTACCACCCTCTTCTTCATTCGCTCCCAGGTATTTGTACACACTGATAAGATCCCCCTGAGCCTTCTTTTCTCCAAGCTGAGGAGTCCCAGCACTCTCAGACTCTCCTCTCCATCCGACAAATGCTCCAAGCCCTTAATCATCTTTGTGGCCCTTTACTGGACTTGCTCCAGTAAGTCCATGTCTCTCTTGTGCTAGGGAGCCCAGAACTGGACACAGTACTCCAGGTGTAGCCTCACCAGTACTGAGTAGAGGGGAACAATTGCCACTCTCAACCTGCCAGCTGTGCTCTTCCCAATGCAGCCCTGAATGCTGTTGGCCTTTGTCATGAATGTTCATTACTGGTTCATGATCAGCTTCTTGTCCACCAGGACACCCAGTCATGACATTCCAATAGGCCCATTTCTCCAGCCTGCTGAGGTCCATCTGGAGGGCGGCACAACCACCTGGTGAACCAACCACTCTTCTCAGTTTTGTATTGTCTGCAAACTTACAGAGGGTGCAGTCTGCTACACCATTTACATATTTAATGAAGATGTTAAACAGCAGTGGACCCAATATCGACCTATGGGGTACCCCACTAGTGACTGGCCTCCAGCCCAACTTCATGTCACTGGTCACAAGCACTTTGAGCCCAGCAGTGCAGTTTTCAGTCCACCTCACTGTCCATTTATCTAGCCTATGTCTCATCAGTTTGTCTATGAGGATGTGATGGAGACAGTGTCAACAGCCTCGATAAAGTCAAGATAAGCAACAGTCACTGCCCTCCCCTTGTCTTCTGAGCCAGTCATCTCATTGTGGAAGGCTATGAGGTTGGACAGGTATTATTTCCCCTTTGCAAATCCATGCTGACTACTCCTAATCATCTTCAGGTCCTTCATATGTTTGGAAATGGTTTCCAGGAAGGCTTTCACCATCACTTGCTAAGGTATTGAAATGAGGCTGACTGTCTTGTAATTCTGTGGATCCCCCTTCTTGCCCTTCTTGAAGAAAGGAGTGACATTTGCTCTCCTTCAGTCCTCAGGAACCTACCCCAATCACCATGGCCTTTTTAAAGATAATTTAATGGCCTTTTTAAAGATAATTGAAAGTGGCCTACAAGGGCATCGGCCTGCTCACTTGGCACTTGTAGGCTGTCATGGTTTAACCCCAGACAGCAACCAAGCACCACACAGCCGCTCGCTCACCTTCCCTGCCCCCAGGTGGGATGGGAGAGAGAATCAGAAGGGCAAAATTAAGAAAACTTGTGGGTTGAGATAAAAACAGTTTAATGCTGAAATAAAATAAAATAAAATAAAATAAAATAAAATAAAATAAATAATAATAATAATGATAATAAAATAATAATAAAAATTGTAATGAAAAGGAAAACAACAAAAAGAGAGAGAGAAACAAAACCCAGGAAAAACAAGTGATGCAACCACTCACCACCCACTGACCGATGCCCAGCCCATCCCCCAGCAGCAATTACTGCCCCCCGGCCAACTCCCCTCAGCTTATATACTGAGCATGATGTCATATGGTATGGAATACCCCTTTGGCCAGTTTGGGTCAGCTGTCCTGGCTATGCTCCCTCCCAGCTTCTTATGCACCTCCTCGCTGGCAGAGCATGAGAAGCTGAAAAGTCCTTGACTAGCGTAAGCACTACTTAGCAACAGCCAAAACATCAGTGTGTTACCACATTATTCTCATGCTAAATCCAAAACACAGCACAATACCAGCTRCTAGGAGGAAAATTATCTCTATCCCAGCCAAAACCAGGACATAGGCACATGCCATCAGATCCTGTGGACTTGTGCGTGTCCAGTTTTTTAAATGTTCCCTAACCTGATCCTTCTGTATCAGAGGTGAGTCTTCCTTGTTCCAGTTTCTCCTGTGTCTGAGGGGCCTGGAGTTGCTGAAGTCCAGTCTTACCATTAAAAACCAAAGCAAGAAAGTCATTGTGTACCTTGGCTCATTGTCCTCAACCTTGTTCTTTGTCACCAGGGCCCCTGCCCCATTCAGCAGTGGGCCCACATTTTCCCTAGCCTTCCTTTTGCTGCTGACACATCTGTAGAAGCCCTTCTTGTTGTCCTTCACATCCCCTACCAGATTCAGATGGGCTTCAGCCTTCCTACCCTTATATACTCCGGTATTCCTTCTGAGTGATCTGTCACTGCTTCCACCTCCTGTACGCCACCTTTTTACGTTGGAATTTAGTAAGGAGCTCCTTGTGCATCCATGCAGGCCTCCTGCCACCTTTGCTTCTTAACTGACCTAAACTTTTTGTTTTCAGGATTCGATTGTGTGAAGAGTTCCTCTCTTTTTTCTATTGTGCTTTGTAAGTATATGCACCATTGGCTAGCTACCCTCTACAACATTACAGATTCATCAAAAATAGGCTTGGTAAGGTCTGAAAGAACTAACATTTCTAATAGTTGATTGTTTAGTCTCCTTCTTTAAAGCCTCCAGCTTCATCATCGTCATCACTGTAATAGTGATAGCGGTGTAAAAATATTACTTCTATATATACAAAATTGTCATGTAGTATGTTTGCAAAACAAATCATGACACTAACCTGTGTGACCACAAAAATGAAGGATGTGTGTATGAGATCATTCATCTCCCTAAGATTAATTTAACACTATGAAGAAAGAAACTGCCTTGTCTTCTGGAATGTGAGAATACTACTTATCTATAACATATCTTCTGAATAGGCTGAAGAAAAGAAATTGTGCATGTTCAACTGTATCTTACAAATTGGTGTTCATGGATTAGTCTTCAGACATATTCTTTTAGGAACAGTCCCTAAAAAAGTTCCTTCATATATTTTCCACATTAGATGTTTATTCAGATACACATTTATTAAGGACAGTTAAATTAACCAAATAATAGTTTTAAATAACATCCATGAAAAATATGTGGCATACCACCAAAATGATCCATTGAGAAACACAATTTTACTTTAAAAATTCAAACACACTTTGAACAAAAGCCACCATTCAAATACTATTTCATGTAATTAAATATCTCCTCAATGGTATCCGTATGACCCCTTTAGCAGCTATCATCTTGGAAGAGCTGCTATGGCCAGGCTTCCTATCAGGACTTTATAACTCCTGTGAAGGGATCAGCACTTCAGAGATAAATGGGATATTTTTTAATATGTATTACTAGGTGTTACTACGTTCCAGAAAACTACAGAATGGTAACATAATGGTTGACTGTGCACTCTTTTTTTAACATCTCCTTTTCTAGAGACAAACCTTGGAATGCTTAGTTCAGATTTTGTCATTTTCTGCATCATACATAGTTTTGCAATTTAATTATAATTGTTAATTTTTGTCATAACAGGAAAATTCAGCTTGGGTAATTAATGGGCATTTTAATTTCATCACACTGAAAAACAAAAATTAATTGCTGACTTTTGCAAAGAATGAAGGTCAAGATTTCGATAAGTAACTAGGGTTGAGTTCTGTGAAAGTGTATTAGGTACTTATTTTCACTGAAATAATCTGTTGGCTGTAGAGCTTTGACCATCTGATCTTTGTGGCACTACTTTTAATTGTCTAATTTTTTACATCATAAAGGAATCCAGCAATCAGATGAAAAATGCTCTGTAGTTTTAAAAAAAAAAWGTTTTTGAAACTGAATATTGAAACTGAAACTGGTACAAACAAGATATTTAATTACTTAAGAAAATCTCTTAAAAAAAAAAAAGTACAGGAAATACATTTTACTTTGCAAATTGTCATTGATGGAATTGGATTGAACTATTATTGGTTAAAATAGTCTGTTCAGTATTTCCACATTACAAATTGAGATCCACAGCTTTTGCTTCCCATCAGGTATTCTTTTACTCTGCCATTTTGATCCCTAGGCTGTCATTGTCTGGCCACACAAGGTTTCTGCTACTCAGATTTTCATACATAGTAGCACTGGTAAAATGAAATATATTTCTGAATGTCATAATCCATCAAAAAGTGCCATAGATTTCAAATTCCAAATACCTCCACAATTACGATCGATAATGGTTGCTGCACTGTTATGAGACCAGAAATGCTTACCCACTTAATGCTTTAGTGAAAAGAATTATTTTAGTTTTCCAATGCTCAAGTATTTTTGAATACTTTTCAGATTTTTTTCATACTCGGGTTATAGGAATAAAACTTGCCATCATTCCTTGACCTTGAAGTTTCACACTAAGGTTTTAAAAACGATGAATAACATTATAAAATAAACAAAAAAAAAATCATTTCAACCATTGAAAGTCTATTAGTTAGTTCTATAGTGAATTAGTTGTTTATGATCTAAGAGCATCATGATTTCAAAATTGAAGGGCAGACATGCAGGAAAACTCACTGTATAACCAAAATTCCTTTCTCTCAGTGCTCATTTCTCATTTTTCCCCTAGTACTACCTGCTAAGTAGATAAAAATCACTCTGGATCAAGCATGAATCACATTCCTGCTATTAAAGACAGTGATATTAGTAACATCTTTTCTTCTTACTGAAATTGACTTTACCTTTCCTTCTTTCAAACCAAGTTGATGTCTTCTCTTTCTCCTAGCACTGTTCAAATAACTTTTCCCCATCTTATTCTGTGCCCTTTATGTATTGCTTAGCACACTGTTACCAGCAATAGATTTCAATACCCACATACCAGATGCCACCTGCTATTGAAACCCTGGACGTCCTTTGCATTATTGCAATTACGCATTTTGTCCTTTGACTATTTGGGGGTAGAATTTCTAGAGGTTTCTTCCCCAATAAGATCTGAATAATATGTCTCAAGCACCGCGAAGAAACTTGAGAAAGAAAACAACATTGTATGGTTACTCAGTAATTAAAAATATTTCCCCAATTACCAAAAAAAAAAAAAAAAAAAAAAAAAAAAAAGAGGAATAAAAGGCTTTCTTGTGTTTGAATGGGCAAAATAACTAATCACTATGTATCTCTGTTAGACTATTCCCCACTTCTATTTTGTATGATAGAGGAGTCCAACTGTTGGAAAAGGTTGATCTCTTGCCCCAGTCATGATGTTACCATCATCACCACTTGTCTTTACCGCTGCACTTATCACCCTTCTCCTCTGCCCACCTTTTCCAGCAAACCCAGCAGGGTTTTATCTCTTGCAGAGGAACCCGGGGGTCCTGGCTAAATTCTTAACATGACAGGGAAAAGAAACTGGTGTCTCCTTCCCATTTTCTCAATTTTACTCTTTTTGAACTTGATCCTGTCACAGGCTGCAGCATGGTTAAGCGATCGTTCACCCAGGTACACTGAACTGAGATCTCTCGCCACAGGTTTTCAGTTCTGAATAAAAACTCTAGCATCAAAACGTATTGGAATGCTAACAATGCCTCAAATCCTTACATAACTGATTGCAAATGAGGATTAGCCTGCCCTGGCAGCTACCTTTACTTGCCAGCAGATGCTGGCAGAACACTTTTTCCCTGGGGAGGTTTCTCTCCATCTGCAGTTTTAAATAGCTTTGGATTCCTCTTTTGATCCATTTATCAACAAAGGTCAAAAGCAAATTTTTTCTTTAAGGTTTCAAGCCAGTGTCCTAGTAGGCAAAAGAGGAAGTTATCAAGACTCCCTCCTCCAAGCAGAGGAACCTTGTCACTGGGCAGTAAAAATGTGCTCACATGTCCTTACTGTCTCTCACACTATAGGTTCTTGCTTTTTTTGTCCAACCAGTGGCACAACTTCTTCAGGAAGAATGGTTATGGTTCTATTCTCACATCTTCTCAGACTTACTTATGGCCTGGCAATGAGGATATCCTACTAGGAAATTAAAGTAGGATGTTCAAAATGCTGTGAAGAACAGAGAATCAGTTATTCATATTCCAAAGGTGCGCACATACCTTTAAACCTAGTTGTAACCCTTAGCCTGGGCACTCTTGTGCCAGGCTTCTATGTAACACATGGATAGATCTTTTCCCCTTCTCACCTAGCATCTTCCTGAAGGACAAACACTAGCATTGTGAGCTCTGTGTTGGACTCTGGGTTGGGGTTACATGCTAAATGTGGATTTTTCCTACTGTGGAGTTAAAGACAGCCAACCCTAGCAGATGGTTCAGTTGAGTCAAGATTGGACAAGTAAGAAAATTACTGTGAAACTGTTCTTCCTTATACCTTTTACCTCCTTACTACTTCCTCATTTAGAGGCATTATGAATTTCAGGGTGAGCTGTTTCTTCTCCTTCCAGATAAACATGAAGGTAAATTTACAACTCTGGCATCAGCTATATCATTTACATGTATATACTACAATATCAGCTGTGTTGTGACTGTGATCACTGATTCTGTGTTTATCACATTCTAGCTGACAGATAATACAATTGAACAGATTGGAAAGATATTGTGCCCTTAACAGTCTGGCTTGTGCAATAAAATGATACATTAGATAAGCGACACACTGTTTTGCACTGATGTCTCAGCATAGTTTTATATTTTCAGTATTATCGTTAGCTAAGCAGCCTTTACAGTATATGTTATTATTTACACTCATGCAATATCTTCAAGGGTAGTATCCAAGAGCAGATGTCAGACATTCTAGCCTTGTAACAAAAGCCTCTAGCCCATGATAAACATATAAAAGGCAATGTTCTTAAGAAGACTGTCAGGTCCTTGCCCTTCTGCAGCCTGAGAGCCACGTGGCACCCAGTGGAGTCAATGGAAATCCTTTCATTAACTTCAGTGAGCTTTGGATTAGTACTTCAAGTTTCTGTAGTAGTCCTGATCAGCCACTGTACAAACGTTAATGAGATGAGTTGAACAATGCCCTTAGAAGCTAGAAAGACAGAAGATATTGTTTCATCCATCCATTTCTGACAAGGGTGAAGGGCCACAATGGAGGAGTGTAAAGAGATACCACACAGTGTCTCAAGATGGGAAATTAAAATGCTCATTATACTCTTTAAAAATCCAGAGGGATTTAGATGGGTGAGTTTCTATTGGCTCCCTAATAATTCCTCTTAAGGATAAATCCATAAGAGAAATTAGAAGGGAGATAATGGCTGAGGTTGATACACATTTGCTGAAACTTCTTTCCTGTCTGTCAGGACCATGCCTATGGGCTTTTAAGCATTTCAGTGCCACTCCTTAAGTGGAAAACCACCAATGAATACTTAAAAGTAGCTAAAGTGATCACAGATGATCACTTTAAAGTCTAAAAAACCTCTATTTTCTCACAAATGCTAACTCCTTGCCACAGCAAATTCTGGATAATAAAGATATAAAAATGGGTTCAAAAGTAATTAGGCATATTTTTGGAAGAAATGTTCATCTAGCAGTATTAAAAATAATGGTGTGGATACAACTGAGCCTCGTGAAGTTTCTATGAAAAACGTTCATGGGAGGACATGCTTAGGAATACTATTTCCTACGCACCCACTCTTGGCCTCTATCATAGGTGGCTTAGATAAGCTAGATGTCTTGGTTTTCACTGTGAACCCAAAACTGTCTGCTACTAGGCCAAACAGCACATTTTAAAGGTTGTGATTGTCAGGTAGGGAGACAGAAAATAAGGAAGATAGAACAAAGACGAGGGGATTGAGTGCTCCCTCAGTAAGTTTGCAGATGACACCAAGCTGGCCGGGAGTGTTGATCTGCTCGAGGGTAGGAAGGCTCTGCAGAGGGACCTGGATAGGCTGGATCGATGGGCTGAGGCCAACTGCATGAGACTCAACAAGGCCAAGTGCCGGGTCCTGCACTTTGGCCACAACAACCCCATGCAACGCTACAGGCTGGGGGAAGAGTGGCTGGAAAGCTGCCTGTCAGAAAAGGACCTGGGGGTGCTGGCTGACAGCCGGCTGAATATGAACCGGCAGTGTGCCCAGGTGGCCAAGAAGGCCAAYGGCATCCTGGCCTGTATCAGAAATAGTGTGGCCAGCAGGAGTAGGGAGGTGATCATCCCACTGTACTCGGCACTGGTGAGGCCCCACCTCGAATACTGTGTTCCATTTTGGGCCCCTCACTACAAGAAGGACATTGAGGTGCTGGAGCGTGTCCAGAGRAGGGCAACGAAGCTGGTGAAGGGTCTGGAGARSAAGTCTTABGAGGAGYGGCTGAGGGAACTGGGACTGTTTAGYCTGGAGAAGAGGAGGCTSAGGGGAGACCTTATYGCBCTCTACAACTACCTGAAAGGAGGTTGCAGCGAGGTGGGTGTTGGTCTCTTCTCCCAAGTAACTAGTGATAGGACGAGAGGAAATGGCCTCAAGTTGCACCAGGGGAGGTTTAGCTTGGACATTAGGAAAAATGTCTTTACTGAAAGAGTGGTTAAGCATTGGAACAGGCTGCCCAGGGCAGTGGTGGAGTCAGCATCCCTGGAAGTATTTAAAAGACATGTAGATGAGGCGCTTAGGGACATGGTTTAGTGGGCATGGTGGTGTTGGGTTGATGGTTGGACTTGATCTTAGAGGTCTTTTCCAACCTTAATGATTCTATGATTCTATGATTCTATGAAAGACATATAAAGACATAAACAGATCAGTTGTGCATTAGATGGAGGTGTCTCACATATACAAAAATACTATGAAAAGATAGCAAAAAACAGCCTACTGAAAGTAATAAAACTTAACTAGGATTAACATTAGGTTTAAGGTAAATAGTCCCATATGTCTAGATTTGGTAAGGTTTTGTCCATAATGTTGTCATTTGCCAAGATCATATGTCTTGGAATATATATATTGTTTATATCTTGGAAAAATTACAAATTGCCATGTCCCCCCTCCCAGCAGGAAAGCCTGGATGGAAGAAGTTTCTCACTGTTCTCATGTTAAAACTTCCTGTGTAAAAACAGAAAAATGTCATGACACCTATTAACTTTGTGAACCCTCAAATCATTTCCTAACATAAAAAGAAAGGACACTTGAGAAAATACAAAAACCTTCAGACTATTATAACATGCAGTGTTGTTGATACTGAAATCTTTCATGTTTGTTTATCTGTACACTCTCAAACAGAATTTTTTCCAATACATTGTATATTTTACAGTATATTATACAAACAATAAGCAATCGGAACAATCTCTGTCAAAATTTTGAGAAAGTGAAATCATACATTGCATTTTTGAGCAAGATATGATCAAGAAATCTTAATTGAACACAAGAATGACTGGATGAAATTCTGTTATTATTACATTTAATACCAGACTGGATTAATTCAATCATTCTTTTTTGCTATAAAATTTATTAACTGATTAAATTTCATACTTCAGGTTTAGTTGGAATATGATAGATTTCACACATGAAAATGAATTTGGAAATTTAAACATGTGGAGTCTGACATGCCCTATTGAAAATCAATAAAGCTACATGAGGAATTTAAGAGCACTGTTTTAGTTCCAACTAGTCCCTTGATTCCTTGACAACTACAAGAAATGAAATTCCTACTAAAGGGAAAACTTCAGTGCAGCCAGAACTGCACAGTATCTGCTGCATTTGGTTGTGCAATTGTACGTGTATTTCCTAGTTTATAAAATAGTCATATTTCTACTTTTTTTTCTACTTTTTTCCCCCTGTGCCTTCTAATATTTTGCATAACAAAATCAGCTGCATCTTTTAGGCCACATTGCAAGCTCATAAGTAAAATATTTTCACAAGTCACTCGTTAGTATCAGAAATGGACTACCATTTTTCAAAAACATTTAATTAAGAAACATAAAATATTTTTCCCCAGAATAATTTATTGCCCACCTTAACATACTTATGACCATAATTACAAACATAATGGCTTGATAACTATCTCAGGCATTTCATTCAATCTTTTATCTCTTTGTGTATTAATTTGTCCTCATTTTGTGACTTATCATCAAGGTTTTTGCCATCATTCCAAGTGAAATCAGTTTTAGAGCCATATAATCTGCTCTTGCTCTTCTAGTGACCTTGAAAATTTCCCCATAAGTCTCAAAATAAATTGTCCTTCACATTATTGATACCCAGTCAAACATCTGTTTCGAATGCTCTCTTTACACACCTAATCAGAGTTTCCAGTGATCATTTATTTACATGTTCCATTCAGAACAGCAAGAGCAAAATGATATACTGGACATCAAATCTGCCTTAACACCCAAACTCTGCAACTTGTGTCATCTGTCCATGGATGATAGCTAAGTTAGTATTTACTTTCTTTAGCCATAAATTTGGAAGATGAGTAACCAAAACTCTACTTTGAGCAATGAGTCATATCATAGGACTGTCTCTTCTCTATGCCACAAACTTTCTATTCTATCTACCTATGATAGACAGCAAAACCTGACATGAAACCCTGTCATAATTCAAGACAGGAATTCTTTCTTAGGAAGGACCTTCCTCTTAAAAATTAGATATAGCAGCAACACATGTCCAATCAATGCAACTGTAACAAAAATATGCTGTTCTGCTTTTGTTGCACATATAGTTATCYGGGAATTTTATAGGAAGTCAAATACAAGGAATAAGTAATTTGGCCTACAAGCTCCTTCCTGCTGTGACTGCTACGTGGGCAACTTTGTTTCCATCTGCATCTTGCAGGAAGACAAAGGACTGTGGTGGGTTTGACTTTGGCTGGCAGACAGACCCCCACCCAGCTGCTCTCTCACTCCCCCTCCTCAACAGGACAGGGGGAGAAAATAAGACGGAAAGCTCGTGGGTCAAAATAAAGACAGGGAGATCACTTACCAACTACCATCACAGGCAAAACAGACTCAGCTTGGGAAAAGTTAATTTCATAGAATCATAGAATAGTTTGGGTTAGAAGGGACCTTTAAAGGTCATCTAGTCCAACCCCCCTGCCATGGGCAGGGACATCTTCAACTAGATCAGGTTGCTCAGAGCCCTGTCCAACCTGACCTTCAATGTTTCCAGGGATGGGGCATCTACCACCTCTCTGGGCAACCTGGTCCAGTGTKTCACCACCCTCAGTGTAAAAAATTTCTTCCTTATATCTAGTCTAAATCTACCCTCTTTTAGTTTAAAACCATTCCCCCTTGTCCTGTCACAACAGGCCCTGCTAAAAGGTTTGTCCCCATCTTTCTTATAAGCCCCCTTTAAGTAGTGGAAGGCTGCAATAAGGTCTCCCCAAAGCCTTCTCTTCTCCAGGCTGAACAACCCCACTCTCTCAGCCTTTCTTCACAGGAGAGGTGTTCCATCCCCCTGATCATTTTTGTGGCCCTCCTCTGGACCTGCTCCAACAGGTCCATGTCTTTCTTGTGCTGAGGGCTCCAGAGCTGGATGCAGTACTGCAGGTGGGGTCTCACCAGAGCAGAATAGAGGGGCAGAATCACCTCCCTCGACCTGCTGGCCACGCTTCTTTTGATGCAGCCCAGGATACGGTTGGCCTTCTGGGCTGCGAGCGCACATTGTCGGCTCATGTCCAGCTTTTCATCCACCAGTACCCCCAGGTCCTTCTCAGCAGGGCTGCTCTCAATCCCTTCATCCCGCAGCCTGTATTGATACTGGGGGTTGCCAATTTATTGCCAATTAAAAATATTGTAGGATGGTAAGAAACAAAGACAAAAACTAAAGCACCCTCCCCCCACCACCACCCTTTTCCCAGGCTCAGTTTCACTACTTCATTCCAGACTCCTCTACATTCTTCCCCCAACCCCAAGTGGTGCAGGGGAATGGGGAATGGGGGTTGTGCTCAGTCCATAACAGCTCCTCCTCTGTTGCTCCTTCCCTCTCACACTTTTCCCCTGTCCCAGTCTTTCAGGGTAAACCTTGTCCAGCATGGGTCCTCCACAGGCTGCAGTTCCTGCCAGGAGCCTGCTCCAGCATGGTATCAACATGGGCGGCAGCTTCCTTCCACCTGCTCTGGTGTGGTGTCCTCCACAAGCAGCATGGTCCTCTCCATGGGCTGCAGGGGAACAACCTGCGTCACCGTGGTCTCCTCCAGGTGCTGCATGGGAATCTCTGCTCTGGTGCCTGGAGCACCTCCTGCCCCTCCTTCTTCACTGACTTTGGTGTCTGCAGGACTGTTTCTCACACTTTTTTCCCCTCCTCCTCTGCCTGTGCAGTGTTTTGCCCTTTCATAAATACGTCACCCCAGAGTTGCCCCCACCTTGGCTGCTGGGCTCAGCCGTGCCCTGCGGTGGGTCGGTTGGAGCCGGGTGGAACCGGCTGTGTCCGTCATGGGGCAGCCCCGGCCTCTCTTCACAGAGGCCACCCTGCAGCCCCGCTGCCAGTGCCTGGGCACCTGCACCCAGTATAATATCTCTGGAGAACTCTGTCTACAATCAGCGGCTGGTAACACAGACACCCTCTTCATATTGGCAAAAGCCACTTCCTTGGCTAGTAGAGCTTCTTTTAAGTATACCTTTGAGGGTTACATTTCTTTTAGACATCTTAATGATTTTCTGTCACTATGGATACAGTGTGCCTACAACTCACTGGTGCCCAGAGAAGTGGGGCTCTGCAGTAAAAACTAGGATGATTTTTTTTTCACTGCACTGCTTGCTGTTTGATGGGGCCTAGGGTCCAGCATGTTGTCAAGAGACTGTCACAGCTTGTCCAGCTCTAAGTCTATTATCCCTGATTGCTCCAATGATATGGCCATGGTGGTCAGTAATGACACTGCCAGGGAAGACCTGGAGTGTATCAAGCATGACTACATGGCTCGTGGGGCAATGATCAAGGGCATGGTGTCCCAGGGTTCTTTCTCTGTAATCCTGCTGGTGAGAGGGAAGAGCTCAAGGAAGAGTGGATGGATCTGTGGGTAAACAACTGTTTGCACAGCCAGTATCGACAACAGGGATTAAGCTTTTACAACTATTTTTGAGGATTTGAGGACTACTAGGAAGATACAGAACCACCTGAGCAAGTGGGGCAAAATCATCTTTACCAATTGGCTGGCTAACCTGCTGAGGAGAGCTTTCTACTAGGAAAGATGGAGGAGGGAGATGATGATCAACAATCAGATGAGGAAGTGGTAGACTGGGGTGGCAAGCAAAGGATGCAGGGTGATGTGGACAGGAGAGATGTGGTAATCATCAAAACAGGGCTGAAGAGGGACTGAAGTATATGACTTAAATAAGGGAGTGATGAGAGGGCAGCACGATGGGAGAAGCTGTCACACTTCTGGGAAATCAGCACAACTATGGGCTGTACACTAATGCATGTAGCATGGGGAACAAACAGGAGGAATTAGAGGTCTGTGTGCAGTCTCATTGGGATCAAGGAGACGTGGTAGAATAGCTCATGTTGCCACGGATGAATACAGATGCTTTAAGAAGGATAGGCCAAGAAGGCAGGAAGTGGAGAGTCGCCCTTTATGTTAGAGAGCAGCAGGAATGCATGGAGCTCTGTGTGGGAACAGATGATAACCAGCCAAGACCTAACTGATTGAGATTAAGAGGACAGACCAATCTGGGCAACATTGTGGTGGGTGTCTGCTACAGATCACTTTATCAGGAAGAAGTATATGCGGTCTTCTTCAGACAACTGGAAGAAGTTTCACATTCACAGGCCCTGGTCCTCATGGGGGACTTTAATCACCACAATGTGTGCAGGAATGGCAACACAGAAGGGCAGAAGCAATCCAGGAGATTTCTGGAGTGCATTGATAACAACTTCCTACCAGAGGTGATCGAGGAGTCCATGAGGAGAGGTGTTCTGCTGGACCCGATTCATACAAACAAAGAAGAATTAGTGGGGGGTGTGAAGGTCAGAGGCAGCCTCAGCTGCAATGACCATGAAATGGTAGAGATTAGGATCCTGAGGTGAGAGAACAAGGCAAAAAGCAGGATCACAGCCCAGAAGTTCAGGAGGGAAGACTTTGGCCTGCTCAGGGACCTGTCTGAGAGAATCCCGTGGGTCCCTGAGAGATGAAGGGTCCAGGAGATCTGGTTGACTTTTAAGGGTCATCTCCTCCAAGCCCAAGAATGGTCAATCCCAGCAAGTGGGAAAAGAAGCAAATGCAGCAGGAGGCCTCCATGCATGTACAAGGAGCTCCTCGCTAAACTCCAACATAAGAAGGAGGCATACAGGAGGTGGAAGCAGGGGCAGATCACGCAGTAGGAGTACAGAGGCACTGCTGGAGCATGCAGTGATGGAGGTAGGAAAGCTGAAGCCCATCTGGAGTTAAATCTGGCCAATGTTATTGTGAGGCACCTTTCAATTATCTTTAAAAGGTCATGGTGACTGGGGGAGGTTCCTGAGGACTGAAGGAGAGCAAATGTCACTCCTATCTTCAAGATGGGCAAGAGGGAGGATCCACAGAATTACAGAACAGTCAGTCTCACTTCAATACCTCAGAAGGTGATGAAGAAAACCTTCCTGGAAACCATTTCCAAACATATGAAGGACAGAAAGGTGATTGGGAGTAGTCGGCATGGATTTGCAAAGGAAAATCAGGCATAACCAACCTCATAGGCTTCCACAATGAGATGGCTGGCTCAGTATATAAAGGGAGGGCAGTTGCTTATCTTGACTGTTGCTTGTCTTGACTTTAGTGAGGTTATTGACACTGTCTCCATCACATCCTCACAGACAAACTGAGGAGACACAGGCTAGATAAATGGACAGTGAGGTGGACTGAAAATTGATTGAACTGCTGGGCTCAAGGGCTTGTGGAGAAGTACAAAGTCCAGTTGGAGGCACATTACTAGTCATATACCCCACAGGTTGATACTGGGGCCACTACTGTTTAACATCTTCGTTAATGACCTAAATGATGAGCAGACTGCACCCTCTGCAAGTCTGTAGACAATTCAAAACTGGGAAGAGTCGTTGGTTCACCAGGCAGCTGTGCTGCCCTTCAGAGAGTCCTTGACAGGCTGGAGAAATGGGCCTACTGGAACATCATGAATTTATATAAAGGGAAATGAAGAATCCTGCACCTATGGAGGAATAACCCCAGGCACCAGTACAGACTGGGGGCCAACCAGCTGGAAAGTAGCTTTGCAGAGAACATCCTGGGGGTTCTGGCTGCGCCAAGTTGTCCACAAGCCAGCAATGTGCACTTGCAGCAAAGAAGGTCAACAGCATCCTGGGCTGCATTAGAAAGTGTTGCCAGCAGATCGAGGGAGATGATCCTTCCCATCTACTCAGCACTGGAGAGACAACATCTGGAGTGCTGTGTCCAGTTCTGGGCTCCCCAGTGCAAGAGAGACATGGACATACAGGGCCTTCATTTCCATGGAACATTACTGCTACAAGTTGCCTTCTCTAAAAGCAGTCAAAAACCTCTTTTTCTCTGTTACCCTATACTTGCCTAACTGGTGATATTCCAATGCAAATTCAGCTTGATGACCTTTCTCAGGCTTCTCTAATCCTTTTCTTTCTTATACCTACTTTTGTGACTATGGTTAACAAATTTTGCCATTAAATTTACAGCTCTGTTGTGCTTTTCATTAGCACATGCCTTCTAATTTTAACTGCATCATAAGTTCTTTGTATATCAGACATCCCGACTGTTGGCACATTTATACTAACACTGAATTACAGTCTTCCACAAATCATGCATCATAAGAAGCTTCAGGTTTCATAAATTTTATCAGTTCTATAACCCTAATATGTTCCTAACACGATAGAAGCTATACATATGAGCTTTCAACGCATTATTAGTAAAGGACACATGCAGAACAAGGTACTTTCCTCTGATCTGCTGCAAGGATTTATGCTTCTACCTCCAGTTGTTACAAGGTTTTCTGTATCACACTAATAAATAATAAAGACCGGTATGATTCGAATTTGCTATGGGCAAACCATGTCAATTAAGGCTTGATGAATCTTGCCTAGGATATCAAGGAAACTGTAACAAATTTATAAATGGCAAATGTGTGTGATTTTAACAAAGTGTTAACCCAGAGAAARTATTGAAATCTTTTACCCAGAGGACAGCATTCAAGCAGCAGTCTTGAGAAAGGCAAACTAATGAACCTTAATTCTTATTAAATCTCACCATTTGCCTCTACTTACATAAGTTCAGCACATCTTCTTTTCAAGACCATTATATCTTGGCCTCTACACTGTCCATTAAAACACTTATTCTGGTGATTCAGATGTACTTCATAACTTTGTCTCATCCATGATGCTGTCACTTTGACAATACATCAATGATGAAGTGGTGCTAAACTGAACAGTTGCAACTTCTTACACTGTGATCTAGCTTCTTTTGTTCTCTGATTTTCTGAATTACTTCTCTGTGGCTACCACTAAGGATGAGCTGTGTGAGTGTTGTTAAATGGGTTAGAAAAAAGACATAGTGGAAAAGAACAGATGTCCTTAGAGACAGCATCCTTTCAAAATTAAGAGGACTATAACTGATATAACTGAAAAAAGTTTAAGTCACAAGAACCTTTCTTCAGACTTAAACTAGAATCCTTAAGCAAAACAACCTCATCCCATTTACACTGTCAAATATGTCTAAAGATACACAAAGTTCAGTTTTAAAGACAGACATCACATCTACAAAAAAACTGTGTTTTCACAGATTAAGTCTAGATTTTGAGGCAGCACTTTTATAATGAGGTTCATTCTTTATCAGTGTATTGGGTCTGGCTGAGATGGAGTTAATTTTCCCCACAGCAGCCCTCATAGTCCTGTGCTTTGTATTGGTAGCTAGAAAGGTGTTGATAACACACCAGTGTTTTAGCTACTGCTGAGCAGTGCTCGTATAGCATCAAGGCTGGCTCTCCAACGTACCCCCTCACCAGTAGGCTGGGAGTGGGCAAGATCTTGGTAGGGGATATAGCCAGGACAGCTGACCCAAACTGACCAAAGGGATATTCTATACCATATGACATCTGCTCAGCAATAGAAGCTAAGAGAAAGGAGGAAGAGGGGGGGCATTCATTATTACGACGTTTGTCTTCCAGAGCAACCGCTAYGTGTACTGAAGCCCTACTTCCCAGGAAGTGGCTGGACATTGCCTGCTGATGGGAAGTAGAGAATAAGTCTTTTGTTTTCCTTTGCTTCTGCTCACGGGCTTTGCTTTTGCTTTTATTAAACTGCCTTTATCTTGACCCACGAGTTTTTTCCATCTTATTTTCTCCCACTGCTCCCCGTCCGGCTGAGGATGGGAGTGATAGAGCGGCTTGGTGGGCACCTGGCGTCCAGCCAAGGTCAACCCACCACAATCAGATAGCTCCTAGACTTCCATTCTATGTTTTTGCACATTTACAGCCTTGGCTTCCACACTTTAATCCAATATTGCACACAAAGGTATGAATCCCAGTACCTCATTCTTGCATTCAGTTTCCAAAACATAGCCTGAAGGAAAACTCTGGAAAGTTAAAACAAGACAGAATTTTTAAAAGCTGTCAGTTGCCTTTTTAAATGCTGCCTTTCAAGTTCTCTAGAAATACTTCTATATATTTCATAACCAAAGTTATTGTTACCTTTGACAACCGAGGTTTTTCATTGATTACTCTGAATATTTCATTTAACAATAAAAACCAATGAAAAAATTGAGCAAATACTAGTATATTCTAGAAGGAGATATGGCAATAATAGTCACGTATCTTCATGTGCCATATAAAATAAGGTAAAATTAACTTAATATTCAATAAAGGCTCAAAGAATTATATAATGATGTAAAATTATAAAAATAAATTCAAATATTTTTATGAGTAGACAGTTTCAAACCAGTACAGTGAAACCTCTTCCAACAAGGTAAGAGGTCAAACATTGTTTTCATCTATATTTGCAGCTTGCCGTATTCCAAATCGGAGTAAATCTACCTAGTCACCACATAGTCTATACCAGTCACTTTCTATTAATTGCAAGACAGTGACATTATTGTAACAGTCTATGCTGGTTTTGGCTGGGATAGAGTTAATTTTCTTCATAGTAGCTAGTAGATGGCTGAACACCTGCCTGCCGATGGGAAGTAGTGAATGAATTCCTTGTTTTGCTTTGCTTGCGTGCGCGGCTTTTGCTTTACCTATTAAACTGTCTTTACCTCAGCCCACGAGTTTTCTCACTTTTACTCTTCCGATTCTCTCCCCCATCCTACTGGGGGGGAGTGAGGGAGCGGCTGTGTGGGGCTTAGTTGCTGGCTGGGGTTAAACCACGACACAGTCCTAATGAAAGTACAACATCAAATACTCACTGTATATGGCTGTAATACAGCGCTCTCCCTTCTCCACCCATGCTGTTTTCTGAAAGCAGTAGTGTCTCTAAACCCAATGTCAAAATCCCTTTTTGTGAGAGATTGTGTCAAGTCTGAGTACTTCAGAACATGTTTAAATTGCCTTGTTAAACATTTTTTTCTAAGTCAGCTAAGTACATATTGTTAGTAAGATAATTTGAGAAACTTCTTCCATGAGGGCTAAGCTTGGTCAAATTAGTTCTTATTAAATAGAATAGGTTATTTACAAAGTTGGTATAGTTTGGCTATATCTCTGAGCCCTTAATAACAGACTGATGACATTTTTATGATGAAAATTGCTTTCAAAAGAGTGATTTTCCAGAACTTTGTAGCTTCACCAGCTCACAAATAATGCAGTAGACACCCGTCCCCTGTAGTGTGCAACTAGAGTGCAACAAGCAGAGAAGAAAAAGCAGTATTAGAGAGTTCTCATCACTTCCCCTTGGTCCCTGAGTTATGAGTTACAATGCAGGATTTCCCTGTTACCGCCTTTGATGGCTCTGGTTTAATGAATCCCTGTTTCATTCTGAATGTAGTTAAATAAAACTGCAGAGGTGATTTTTCACCCTGCATGACCCAAAATAAAGCCAATTATGTGACAGGGGAAAAAGAAAAGAGTTTTGCAAGAGACTAGTCATCTGGCAATACAGGGTTACCCTACTATTTCTACCACGTAACCCAGAATAGCAGAGGTGATTGGAATATTTTGGGAGCATAGATAACCAAACTGCAGATATAGAAATCTTGAGGTGCTAAAGTATGGTTCTCACATCTGCATTTTGTCTCTTTTCTCCCATTAAAATGTGTAAAGCCAAATAAAACAGTTTATTTAAATAAAAGACAGCTAAAACCTATTACTTCCCAAAGAAAATTAGATCACATATTGTGAGGGATTTGGAGAAAACAGTCCAAATATATTCTTGCGTTTTGAATTGTCAAGGGGCTTCTGCCATTCTTTTTCACACTAAATAAAAAAACCCTCCTGTTAGCCTTATGAAGTCCTGCTCCCGTAACACATTTAACAGATGTCTTCTATTACGAAGAGAATGTCTGTAGGGTGTAAGTCCTGTCTAGTCAGACTTCTTTAAACATGGACATATAAGGGATGCAGATACTTTGCCAGGATTGTCTCTCTCTTTTTTATGATGGAACTTCAAAGAGAATTTACACAGGAATGAGGGAAACAAACCTGCAAAAAAAAAATTCTTTCAGAACACATAAAATATTGAAGGAAGTAAATACATCAGTTAGTAAGGTTCCCTTTGTGATATCAACAAAGTAACTTGAAAAAATACATGAATCTGAAAACATAACTTTTAGTTATTTTTTACATTTAGATAAACAAAAGCACATTTTTTACAGTAAAGCTTAGGTTAGCTCCAACAAAGTTACATGTTGCAGCTAGCTTTTAGACCCCTGAAACTTAAACTCAGATCTAGTCTCTCAATAGTATTTGTGGATGCTGGGCACCTCAGAATAGGACCCAAAACAAATAACACAGAAGAAGCCAGCTCAAAGCAGCTATTAGAAAAACTATGAGGAGGAAAATGTGTCTTTGAACATCTCTATTCTTTAAATTGTCCCTGACGTGCTTATTTGTGTGCTGTCAAAGAGCTAAGAGGGATTTCATGTCTTATTCCAGAGAAATACTAAGAATGTGATCCTTCCATCTTTTCCTGATTAGTGCACACATGCACATGCACACATGTGCGTGCACACTCAAACACCCCTTGTGAAGGTGGGAAGACTTCACTTTGTTCTTCAGTCTGAAGGGGCCTCACATGCACACAGACACACACACCTTAGAGTGACCCAGGTAGTTCTCTAAGAGTTGTCATTTTGCAAGAAGAAAGGACACTCTTCATATCTCCTGTAGACTTTTTCTGCATTGAAGGATTTAAGAATCATACATGATTTCAAATTTATGAAAAAGTAAAGATTTCATCAAAGAAGTAAAGACATAACATTGTTACCAGGTGGCTAGGACAATCTTCTGGAAAAGAGGAGGGTTGTTTATCAAACTAGTAACTGTTTAGTATAAAATGTAGAAAGTGAACAAGGAGCAGGATTAAAATGGAGCTGCCTTCTCAGCAGAGATGCCTGGTCACTAGGCTATGAAGTCACAGTCCATCCTCTGGGCTCTCTCTCTTTCTGTCTCTCTCTTACTCTCTTAATCTTGAACTCTTTCTAGAATGGCAACACAACTTCTGAAGATATGCAAAAAGCCTGGTCAACACCACCCAAAGCAGCCTTAAAATAATATTCTCATGGAGATGTATTCTCCTGGAGTGCACGATCCCCCTTGGGCTGCATATGGCATACAATTCAGGTTCTCTGCTTTCGTGATGGAGGCTGTAACTATGCGCTACTATACAGAGGGGAAGAAGGATTGTTCTGAGCTTGGTTGAACTTGGCACAAAACTGTGCTCACATTTGCAAAGGCTTCTGTTTATACAGGGCACCTTGTGCCAGCTCAGCACCAACCCCAGCCATATGGTGGAACAGAAGTAAAAGATTTGTGCTCAGAGTTCTCCATGCTTCATCTAAATGCTTTAAGCATGTACAAAATGGGCAAAGTGTAGAAAAAGGGAAGCTGCATGTTAATTTAGCATTTAGGCCTTTAAATTCTGTCTTTCCTAAATGAAGAAATACAATAACGTGGAAAAAGCTTATATGAAAAGGCAGTTTTGGCATCATACTACTGACTGCAAAACTGGGGGTAACTGTGAATTTAAATTCAAAAAAGTTGATAGGGTCAATGTGGGGAGCAAAATTGGCTACATAGAGGTAGGGCAGTTGGTAGAGCTAATATAGTTATTTTACAAGTGAGGACTAACTATGATAGTTGTTACTGTTCTTAGTAGAAGGCTGTCCTGGTTTCGGCTGGGATAGAGTTAATTTTCTTCCTAGTGCTGTGTTTTGGATTTAGTATGAAAAGAATGTTGATAAGACACTGATGGTTTTAGTTGTTGCTAAGTAGTCTGCTAGTCAAGGACTTTTCAGCTTCCCATGCTCTGCCAGGTGCACAAGAAGCTGGGAGGGAGCATAGCCGGGACAGCTAGCCCAACTGGCCAAC
>JAYKAV010000376.1:87275-113428 GCA_035582835.1 Phoebastria nigripes | reverse complement strand
TTTTTTTTTTTTTTTTTTTTTTTTTTTTAATCTACAAGGTTATTTCCTGGCATGTGAGTTTCCAAATGTGTATGGATAAATATAATTTATGGTGCACAGAGATTTAGGTTCCAACTTCCAAGCAGCAATGTGGAAGCAAGCTACTCTTATACTGATGGATCCTTATCTTAGCCTTAATGTAGTCCAAAATTAACATATCCCCTTCATCTATATTCCATGGTACGTATGTATTAAAAAAATTATGGAAAAACTGAATGTTTTAATGTGACTATGAAAACTTCTGAGAAATATCAGAAGCAGTGTGCAGTTTAAAATGAGACACACACAAAACCAACAACAACAGARAGAGCTCCTAAAAACCTTMATTTGAGTTTCCAGAACACATTGGTGGATAGTGCAAATAAAATATCAGTGAGTTACTTCACTGGTGGCCATTGATAACAGCTAAAAATCAGTAAGTTATATAAAGATCCATATGAAAAAGTAGAGCAGGGATGACGTGGGAAGTGCAACAGTACTTGACACATTCAGGGCAAAAGACTCCTGATGGACAGTTGTAGTGCCATTGCCAGCCCAGGAGTGTCTGCTCCAGACACCGCACAGTCAGGAAAACCCTCTGATTTCTGTCTGGCTGTTTAAGTGTATATACCATACTCATTCAGGTGGGTGTCAGAGTACCGGCTGAAAATTACTGTCTTTTGAAGTGGTCTCATATCTGTTCAAACAGAAAATCCAGGCTTCAAGTTACTCTGATACAATGTTACTGCCTACATCGAAGGTAAATCTGGTAAATATTATTGTCCCTCACTTTCACCCTCACCAGCTATTATCCCCAGCACCACTGGTGCAGCAGATCCTCTTTGTGTCTTCACTTGCAAAAATTAAAGATTTACCACAGAGGAGAACAGTATTGACAAGGAAAAAAGTTTCAGGTCTGAAAATGTGCTCTTTACATACAAGATGATTCATATTTATTTTAATTTAATTCGATGGTACCCAAATTTCTTTGTTATTTAGTTATCAGCTAGGAAGATATAGATCATCAGAACTGAAGCAACACATCTGTCTCCTCTGCTCCCCCCAGTCCTCTACTTTTAGGGTCCCTTGAGTCACTGCAGCTTCTTCGTGGACATTTTTTCCCTAAAGAGTTCCCTACGGCCCATCGCTTCACATTCTGCTGGTGGCAGCCATCTACGTCAAAGCCTATTTTCTCTCCACTGCCATCTCTTTAGAGGTACACAGGAGAAGGCTCTATCTTTCCCTCAGGTTACTGTGGCTCTGCTATTCAGTAAATGCAGCACAGGGAACCTAATTGGTCATATTTACAAAAACTGTTACTAATGTTATTCCAGATAACTTGGCACCCTGCCTTTCTTCTTTATGTTGAGTATACTTTTGCCTCAATATGCTGTTTACTTCTGCAGAACAGCCGTAATAGCAAGTTAACACACTGATAGAAGAAAAAATAATCCTCTCTAATTGGCTGTGGTAATGGACTTGGCTTTTTTGTACCCCTTTTGTTATGATAAGATTTTCAGTAGTGGTTTTTATTAGGTTGGAAATCAAACTAGTCTTTCTCCCCCAAAAAAGAAGAGGGCCTGCAGCTGATTGTTGTGACATTGTTCTAGTGATGTAGGGATCCAGAGGAACAGGAAAAGACCTGTGCACATGAAACTCCTGTATTACTGATTTGTCAAATGAGTATGGAGAATTGCTTGTCTTTTACGCTCTATTTTATTAATTTGTAAAACAAAGGTTCTTTCTGTTGTTTCATACGACAGTTACAGCACTTTCAATCCAGAGTGCTCTTGACTGATTTTAAGAATTATACTGTTTCTTTCTGAGCAAACCTATAATAAGATAGAACATTCAGTAAGTGAAGCTTCATAATGTCTAAATTACATGCCCACGCACCAAATCCCCAAGTCCTTATTTAATGTAATTTAGCATTAGCCCTTATGCAGGTAAAAACTCCTAACCTCTGATCCCATGATCCTATATGTTATATTGAATACTACTTTACAAGTATTTGCCATTGTCTCTAAGAATGACTGTTAGGTCAATAAGTAATTAGAGTGGTCAAAAGTTTTCACATTCTGTATTGTTGTTTTTTAAACCAAAGCTCCCTTTCCTTACAGACTGCATTGCAAAATAATTAAATTGCTTGAAATGCACACTGATGTATGACAAAAAGGACAAAATGAAATGGAGAACTTCTAATTCTTACTTACTGCAGGATCTTTGAATCAATCTAGGCAGAAATATATTCTTTATTGTTACTAAAAGTAGATTTCTTTTGCTTGGTAAAGTTCTCTTTCCCCGTGATAGGAGGGGGACTCAGCATTTCCTGATTAAGTCCTTTCATGGCTTCTAAACAATGGTCTGCAGTTTGACAAGGGAGATAACATGAAAAAGCCTCAATATTTTGTAGCCTGACATTTAATGTGTACAGACACTATATTAAAAAGGACTGTTGCTGCTTTGTCGCTACGTCAGATTACTTTGACAAATTATATACGAGATTTTGTTATTTTAAAATAAATTCCTAAGTAGTTTTTGAAGATGCTTTTCTTTAATACATTCAACTTCTTTGTATTGTGTTTACATCCAAAGTCTCAAAAAATTTCACATAACACACATTATATGTGTTAGAATTATGTATGACATCTACTAATGATCAGTAGGTTAAACCTCAAGTGTTAAATTATTTGCAATTATAAAAGGTCATAGATTGCATCTAGAGTATAATTAGGCATTTGGGAATGCTGGTTCCTTAAACCAAACATAAGAAAAGGTATTTAGTGAAGATTTTACCTAGAGATTTTACGCTATCCTTCCACTGATGAACATTTCCTGTTATCTCCTGAGAATATACATCCTGTCAGCTGAACGGGGATACAGCATTTTTACAGCTGAAAAATCCTTAGGAACTATCTTTACAGGGTTTTTTTTGTTTAGTGACAGAAAAATCACAAAACCTGTTCATATTTATATCAAAGGCACATTTCAAGGAAATCAACCCTAAAACTTTGTCTGTCTTAATGGATGGGCAGAGTTCCAGAGCAAAATCCTGGCACACTTGGCAAGGATGAACTTTTTAAAGCCATGAAAATGAAAAAGCAAGAGAAATATAGAAGAAAATCTGTATCTTGTCATGTGACTACTGCCAGCTGCTGTTGCAACAGCACAATCTGTATATTAGGGTTTGTTTTACTCTATGAATCTATTACACATAAAGGCATAATGAAAAATAGATTAAATAATACAACTGATATTCACCCTGAGCATAAGATTTGTGTCCCTTCTCTTACCTAAGTGTTCTCTTTATTTCAAATATTGCTGTTCATCATCCTGAACACCCATTACCCCAGACTGCTTACCCCTATCTACTTAGCTAAACACATTATTTCAGTTTTCTAGTATGTTTTAAAGAAATATATGACTAAAAATGATAAATAAAAATGAAAAAAAAAATGAAAGCCTTGAACATTTTGCTGAGCTTTTAAATACATTTCCTATATTAGAAATTAAGACTGACTCATTAGCACTGTGAATACACACTCACTATGCTAAGACCTTAGGCACTTAATATTACAAGTAGACATTAAACATCCAAATATTTAAAAAAAAAAAGGACTTTGAAAACCTTCATATTGTCACCATTTGATCTTCAAGCCTATGTCTTGGTACTATTATTAAAATATCTATAGTCAGCTGAATAAGTAGACTTAGGTCTTGTGACACTTTGAGTTATAAAGTCTGTAAGTTACGCACCTAACTCTGAGACTATAATTCAGTTTTCTCACTGAGGTGTTACAGGTGTCCCTGTACCTACACCTCCAGGATGGGATGCAATTAGACCGAAGCCGAAGACTGACCAGAATGCTGAATTCTGTGATGCTTTTCTTAGCAGAAAGAATAAAAAGCATCAAAGACACATGCATCTGAAAGTGCCTTTCTGCAGGGTCTTGCTTAGCTGCTTCTGTGCAACTGGGATTTAGGGTTTTCAACTTCCACTTCGGTTCATATGCACAGGTCACTCTTTTCACTTAAAATACAAGCAGGTAAAACTCTACCTTTCTGGAAAATAGTTTAGTGGTAGGAGCACACTGCAGGCAGCGTAGTTCTTGGTTCAGGTCTCCTTAACCTGGGAAGGTCTGAACTTCCGTCTCCTCCATCTATTTTATACTAGTAAATAGAATGCACTAGGATGGCAAGGGTAAGTGGTGTGGCATACCTCACGTCCTTATGGTGAAACTCTCTTTGTGGTCCCATTCATACTGTTTAACTGGAACAAACCCTGGTCTGGCTATGTCTTGAATTGTGCCTGGGAGAGTGCTAGTATGGTATGGGTGGGTATGTGCCAAAACCATGCTGAAAGCATGCTGATGATGGAACAGTATGGATGAGAAAGTGCCAGTATTAGACCATACGTCCTGGCCCTGCTTAATTTAGTAGGATAGACATAGTCAATGAATACCATGATCACAAGGTTATGTCCTCATCATTCCTCTTTCGAAGCTGTGCCACTCTGCATCCAGGAATACTTGATTCAGAAGCCCAGAAAGAGAGCAAGTGAAAGACAAGTGACCTTGTCAGTGGAGTTTAAAACACTCCATAAACAAAGAGAAAACCAAATCTGGGAGTCTTACTTGCTCTTAAATGCAATGCAGAACAGGCAAACATCACCTCCATTTCCCTCCTTCTCATTATTTCAAAGAGAATAAGAACTGCTTAGTTCCCTGAAAGCATGTTTTACCCTGTGGTTTCAAAGCAGATGAATTCACCTTTAGCTTGAGGAGACAGAAAGGTAAGAATTCAAAGATGCCTGTATCTCCACAGTTTCCTGTTCATGTGACCCTACAATGCAGATTGCATCCACTTTAATAGGCAAGGCTCTTGCTAAACCCTAGCTCATTTATACTGCAGACTTTGCACTCCGTTCACCAGAGCAGATGAGAGGTAATCACTGAGATAAGGCGGATTCTGATATTCTGGTCAGAATTTCGATAATAGAAGGATGCAAAGAATTCTTGAAGGGTATTATTGATAGATTTTTTTGTTCCATCCTCCTTTAATGACACAGCTTGTGAAAAATATTTATAGGTATTTGCTGACTGTAGGGGTGCTGTAACTCTTTGGAGAAAACCTGCAGGTTTTTTTAGGCAATGAGTTACACAACTCTGAAACAACATCTACAATGTGCAATAAAGCTGGCTAGCGCCATTTAAAGTTCACACTTTAAGTTCACTAAGTTCACTTTAAATCACAGCTATCAACAGAACCCATGAGCCTCAATTATTTAATCCACGCAGATGTTGTAAGCTGTATTCGTTATTTAGTTATAATAGGAACAATTGTTGTCTCACAGTTTTGCTAAGTGTACACAGTGCTCTTTCACCGGTTCATTAAATATCTTGCCCACTAGGTGGGGGTAGACAACCTTATTCAAACAACGGTATTCCTGGAAGAGGAGAATGTAGTCGAAAATAGTATAAAAAACACACTAAATTTAGATTCTTTGAGAGGTTTGGTTTGGKTTGGGTTTTTTGTTTTTGTTTTGGTCTGGTTTTTTTTACTGTGATAAAACGAGAATTACTGTTTGTTAACTCTTGGACGTTGAAGGTGAYAATGAACTGAGGTCACAGGCAATTAAGTTTAATTTGAGTTGATGGAGAACTACAGTGTTGAACTTCCAGTATTACAAGTCAGGTCATTCCTATAGCAATACAAAACAAGCATTTTTGAAATGTTAAAGTTAGCCATAGGAACAAAGGCAAAATGATCTACCTTGTCAGAACAGAGTGAGGCACCACAAGTCAATGTAAGTATGATTTAACTAGCAAGTTCACAAGACACAAATATTGTATGTGCACCTGACACATTATTCCACATAAGCCTCTACTTCTGAGTGAAAATTGCAAGGAAAGTCAAAGTGAAGTCAGAGTGGCTTCAATTTCTAAGCTGCAACACAGCTGAATCACACAAATAAGACCAGATACATATATCACAATGAATGACTGCTTTTTCCGGAGGTCAGCAAATACAAATATATTAAAATAATATACTTAAAATATTCYGAAAGCCTAGTTGGCAGGAAATGCCAGATATTGCAAATTCTAGAGGCCTTTCATAAAGCAGGTTAGCGGCGAATAGGAGGATGTTGTCAGATTAATGTTTTTTTGTGACTTCAACTAGCATTTAAAAAGTGTGTTACCTGGAATCAAAGGTTAATAAATTAATCTACTGTTCTCTTCCTTTTAAGTAGCATCTTTACTGTTGCACATGTTTCTTAATTGTTGTAACACATAATGTGATTTGAGACAAGAAGTTCATGATTTTATGAGCACATTCAATTTTGCTTAATTAGACAAAGCCACTATGTTATTTGAGAATAGACAATTAAAGTTCAATTTCCAGCACTTTCAAACTATCATTACAAAAAAAAAAAAATCAAACTAAAAATGAAAGCATGTTGTAAAATTCTAATAGCTCAAATTATTTGTGTGCTGTAATGACTGTCCCATTTTTAGTTTAGACACTCTTTTCTAATAATTTTTGTCACTTTCCTTCCACAAAGTACAAATCTGTTCCATCTTTTATTTCACTCTCTGTCACCTTTCCTTTGCTTAAGCTGTAACTATCTACTCCAGAGGTTTCTTTCTCATTTGAGCTAATAAAGAACAGTTTTTCTATTTCACTACCACATTCCAGTTGCATCATTTTGTCGAACCTGGAATAAATGTGCAAGGGGAAAAATGATCATTGTATAAATGTTAAAATTACTTCTGCATGTTAATATTTTCTCATAATTGAACATTACACGCAGAGGCGTTTTTTTCTATCTGTGAAAAGACATGGCAAACTCAAATTTGGAACTTGCTTCTATATAGCAGTTCTAGAAAAAACACTTGCAGCAGTTCTAAGTCCTATCAGTGGTAATCTGTTTCTTTCACTAGAGCATTTAATGATACCAGAAAGGGTTGATAAAGCCAGTGGATATGCTTTAAAATAAGAAACAAGACTTCAGAATATATACCTGTCTGATTTCTCTAATATTCTATGTAATAATATTGAACTACAATGCATTACAAGTATTTTAAGAAATTAATATTATAAGCTTCAAATATGCCTTAATTAGATATTTTCAGTGATGCAAATGATATATAAGTGTATTGAAGTACTTTAGACTAATAGCCACATCATATGAAATACTACCTCATATTAAGATCGGTTTAACACAGGTTTAARGAGTTTTTAAAGAGTTTTAAAATTTAATTTGTTATGAGAATTAATCTAAAATGTGCTGAAGTATCAAGTGCTGAATATGTTTACATTACTGTCAAACCACCCTGAATGTTCTACATTTTTAAGACACATTTTGCTGATAGGTTACTTAATATGATATAAGAACACTTTCATATACTGTAGTTCCATGTGCTGTAGTGATACATACTCATATTGTACGCATGATGAATATTTACCACTCTTTAGAGTATCAGCTTGGTTTTCATATTACATACTCTCTTCTTAACTGATTATATGCAGGTTGGAAGACAATTTTCTATTTCCTGCTGTTTTATTCAATCTATTCAAGAACCCCTTAAGTAAAGRTATACGCCAATGACTGTAATTGTTTTTCACCTTCTTTGTGCCACAGCAAGCTACTCCAAAGCTACTCCAAGCGAAAAGACATCTCATTTCCTCTATGCATACCTTTTTCTATACTACACCTGTCTCCACCATTTGTCCAGTGGCCTGAACACCTTTCTAATTTAATTGTTCCACAATCTCCTTTCTTTTTTCCGCTGCCAACATAATCCAAAACCTACTGCAGTTAAGGCACTTTTTACACTTCAGCATAATTACGCAGTAACAGTTGTCGCAATGTCAAAAAGAGAGAAATCTGGGKCCCACTGAAGTCAATGACAGCTTTTGCACCATCAGCTGGATTTCACTATCAAGCTTCTAAACTGTAATCTAAATATTCAGGTCAGTTTGCAAATACCAAACCTCTTTTTTTCTGCTCTCTCCAAAATCCCAAGCAGAAATATGAGTGAACATGCTGTGAACTATGCAGCGCTTGCAAATTCAAATTCAGAACTATGCAACTGCTATGCAGTTGAACCGATCATATTCTGCACACACCATGTGGAGATTGAATACATGTGCAGCCAGTTCAACATGCTGTAAATATGTCAGGTGTGTTAAACACTTACTGATACACTCTGTGAACAATCCAATGCATTCCTGATGATTTCAACTCTATGCAACTGCAGATAGTTTTAATTGCTTTTTGTTTTAATTGCTTTTTGTTTTAATTTCTTTTAATTGCTCTTGCTCTGATGGAGCAGCTGTACTTCTGGGAATCCAATACAAATGCCCAAATTCCTCCTTTCCCACCTAGATAAATTCATTTTCCTCTAGGCAGAAAAAAAAAAAGGCATGTTCAGAGAAACCAGGACACATAGCTCTATCAGTAGCAGTAAATTAAACAGTGTCAAGACCCACTCTCTGGCTTTGAGGCCAACTGGCACAAATAAGCCATATCTAATTAGCCATTACTAAATTTTCTTACCCTTCAGAATATGGCATCTGCATTCAAACTAGTAGCTGGAGATTCTCCTGGCCTCCATACTCACTTCAAGCCATGCCTAGGAAGCATCTGGGAGGATACTGGTTTTATCAGGCCAAATCATGCCAAGGACTAATCTAACTACCTAATGGTATAAGGAAGGATTTGGCAAGGTTTAGTTTATTGGAATAGAATAGTCACAATGCCTGTAAGGGTGATGTTGATTGGGTGAAAAGATTTACCTGAACAGACTTTTGCAGTATTAAGTCTCTGCAAGCATTATAGCAATTGAAATAGGTTTCAGTTTTGTATTAGGAAATTCTCAGTTCCTTGACTATACAGCACAGTGTAATAAAGACAATATTTATATTTTTTTTGGGAAAGAACTTGTTCACCAAACATTTTMTAGTAGCTGAAACTACTCACAAATTCAGATCGAATATAACAAATACATTGAGTCGAACAAAAATAAATTAAACATTCAAAAATATCAGAGAAGATAATTTCAGCAGTTCCTGTGTGACGTATTCTGATTTTGGTCTGCAGGGAGGCATGTTGGGATCCAGGTGTAATTCCACAAATTCAAGCCAGAGCTACAAAGAAAGGTGGAGGGAAATTCACTGTAAGGGACAGGCTACTGTCGAGTTCTGTCTCTGCCTAGCTCAGAACAGAAATCTCACCAGAAATTTTCCCTCTCTCAGCAAAATATCTTAGTCTACAAGTTATAGAGCAGCTTGGAGTGTGAAGCTGTTCCAATTTATATAAATTAAATGCTTATTAATTCAGAACCTGGTAGCCACCTACCCTCCTCCCAGCTGAGTGCTTGAATCACAAGGTTTGTGATAGGTGGCATGAAAAAATGAATGCTGAAATGTATACTAATTCCTTTAAAAATTTCCTTTTAAAATTTGTGGACTTGAGACAATAGCCTTCTCCTGATTTTGATAATTTCTGTGATTTTCAAGAAATGTAAATGAACTAAACCAAACTGAATCAAGTATATTGGACTGAATTTATTTCTTTTAGAACTGTCAGAACAGCAAACACTCAATTATCCATTCGATTTGAAATAGAAAAGAAAATCCCCCAAAACACACTTCTGCATGTATTTTTACTTAAGTCTTTGAGAGGAAAAAAGTTATTGCTTCATGTTGCTCAGTAATCTTTTTCTCCCACTTCTCAACTGAAGTTGAAAAGTTTTTTGATTTGATTTTACCTTACTTTATTTTCCGTGTTTTAGTCGGAAAGTCAGCAAGGACGCTAACATTCTGCATATCCTGGTGTGAATGCAAAATAAAAGGCTCAAAGCATATTAATGACAGCCAGTTCATGCTGTCTGCAGAGGATTACTAAGGATTACATGTAATTATCTGAAATTGCACACTGTTTTTTGCCAATTTTTTAAAAAAGTGGAATTGATAGGTCTTCTAATTTCCTGCTAAGATTTTATTTTTATATTTTACACTTAATATTTTCTCTTTTATGAAAAATAAAAAATTACTATAATAAATGAAAGAATCCCTGAAAGTCACTCAGTGATTAAACATACATAAGTCTCAAAATTGAGATAAAAATTAGAGAAAATGCCAGTAATTTGTTCTACGTAGTACAGAATCTTGTGTAAAATATAGTTTTCAAATGTCACTTTTGGGACCATAGACCAGATTCTGATTTTCATCTTTGTGATTTAAATCAGAATARCAGACGTCTCGGATCATTTTAGATTGACAGTACAAAACAGAAAGATGTGTCACTGAAACAAACAAACCAATAATAATGTCTGGAAAGTTTTGTAAATTTTCACATTTTAAACACAAAAAGTAAGGTTCAATAAAACAATTCAACCATTATTCCTTGAAATTTAGGATGGACAGTGAAAATTTTAGGTTGAAGAGATTTTAAGCTGGAAGTCTATACTGTCAGACAGTCAAAGATTAACTAACTCTTCTAATTAGCTATTTACTTTTCAAAGCTTGCAGAAATATAATTATATTTAAGACCACTTCTCCTTTGCTATCTTTGATGAAATTGGACAATGGGTTTAAAACTTAAGCAAATATGGCAATAAATAAATAAATAAATAAATAAATACAAGCTTAGCAAGAAATTCAGATTTTATTGGAAAAGGAGAATGGAATTTATGGAAATTTATGTGCCACTTGAGTTCCTGAGAAATATTGCTCATTTTCTGTCTAATGTTTCAGATACCTAAAATCCTTAGGCACTTTAGTTTGGTTTTAGTAGTATGTGGACATTTTTCAAGTCCTTATTTTGCCATACGATTAAACCAATTGTTTACCATACCAGTGGAGAATGCTTGACTATTTCAAAATAAAAGATCTTCTCTGGTGGAAATTCTTCCAGCTTATTTACTGGGGTTTGCCTTGGTCAAAAAGCAACCAGACATAATCAACCCAAACAGGGTAGATGAGTGACCCCAGTGCTCTGTGCCTGTTACTCACGTGAGAAGATAAATCCTTGCTCTGCTAATATGGAAGTAAGTAAAAGATAAGCAGGTTTTGTTGCTTAATAGTAGAAGATGTAGGGACAAGGATCTTGGACAGAGTTGGGCATTCTTTTAATTGTGATGTCAGACACACACAACAACTTTTAACTACGGTCTAACAACCTCTCCTCATCAGCCTGCCTGGCCAGTTTACATGGTCCCCCTTTCCCTGCTCTCCCCAGGTTTTCCAGTTTCTGGGAGTCTGTGGTATAGGAAATGAGTGTAACAAAACTCACTGTAAGAATTTATATTTTCGCAAAGTTTCTAAGTGATTTCACTTACTCATACTCTCACACTCCTGTCTTCACAAGATGGGGATCCAGACAATCTGGCCAGGACCGCTTGTATGCCAGCTACTGAGTCCTCATCACATCTCTTGCGGTATTTTTGATTAGTGGCGACAAACTAGTTTTTCTGTTAGTCTTTTTATACCCTTTAGATGCCAACAGTTACTTATGTGATTTTTTTGCTTCAGAATTTAACTTATCTAAGCCTCCATAAATATTAGGCAAGGTTGCCACTCATTGCTTCTTTTTCTTTGTTTGGAATACACAAATCTTTATGGGTACAGCCTGTCTTCCTTTTGGACAGGCCTGCCAGGTTAAACCACAACAACAAACAGGAGAAATAATGGCATGTGTGATGTGCTGCAAGTTTGTTTTCATCCTCCTGTTGTCACAGTTCAGTGCCTTCTGCCAACAAGTTGTCTGTGCTGTGGTCTTACAGACTGCAGGCCTTCCAGTCTTGATAGAAACAAGACATTTTTCAATTTTATTGCTGTGAACGGTAAGAGTTAATTTTTGTTAACAGTACATGCCACTCTCTTAACCCTTGTTTTACTGTTTCTTCTGATGTTTACATGTATGCATTTCCATTCATAGTTCATATCAATCTTAATATTCCTGTTACAGGTCTCCTCAGTGACATCTTCTTCTCTCAGAGAGTCTGAAAATTGAACTACAAAGGGCAGGAGGACACCTGAGGAACAAACCTAAGTGGCCTTGAGGATATAGCTCTTTATGTGTAGAGCTTTAAGAGAGACTGTCAGTAAAAATGATCAGTTTTAAACTGTAATGGTAGGCCAGTAGGGATAAGCCTGTCCTGGTCAGCGTTATCACACATACTTCACAATAAATTAGAAATTCTGTAGTTCAAGAAGGGAAACGGAAAAAGCAGAGAAAACTATACACGAGATGGGGCAAAACCAGGGTGGTTTTAGTCTGTTGCAAACACTTTCATCACACCGGTCCTTACTCTCAGTAAGGCATTGGCAAAAYGGAATGGAGATTCACCATGTCTAGGTGTAGGTTAAATGGGCGAAGGTTGTACAGCCAACACGTGACTTTTGCGTAGTATACAAGTTTATGCTGGGATAGGAGAGAGATTCTATTATTTAAAAATCCTTGGACCATATTTATTCTCATTGTCATAGGTGCTGTGTGAAAGACCACTCAGTCTTACTGCAGCATGTGGTGCACGTGGCATTTCAGGCTACTGTAGGAGTAAAAGTTGCTTTCTATGTTCAATTTTCTTCAGGTTCATCAAGAATTGTCACTTGCACTTTTAAAGTTTGCCAGAGGAGGTCTCTAACAGTTTCTTTTGGTCCTTTTGGTTGATTCCTCTAAATTTTATGAAACCCACTATGTCTGAAATAAAAGGTTTTCATAATTACAATGTTCAGTTTTTCAGCTTATATGAAAAGCTTTATTCAAAAATTTTTGTCACTGCTAATGAGTGATATGAGATGATGACTGGTGCATTCTAATTATATTTCCCAGTCTAGGGAATTACCATAATTAGACCTTCCAACATCATTCTTCTCATTTTACCATGAATCCCAAATTCCTGGTAGAACTTTATTATTGCAGGTTCCAAAAATTCATCAAAGAACACATAAAATTCCATGTCTACACCCAGATTACACCTTCTTTAGCAAAACTAATTAACAGCACAGTTAAGGGAAAAGAAGAGGAAAGAAATCTTCAGTTCCATCTCAGGCAACTAAGTATTTGACAGACTTATGGAAATCTGTGTAAGAGGATTAATAAAGAATGTTGAGTGAAAATCAACACAACATTCAACAGAAGATTTGAAATCATTGAATATATCATACAGGCAAGTAGGAAACTACTCTGTAACGTCTCACATACTAAGCAATGCTTGCAATACTGTAATGATTAGAGCCTCATTCAGGACTCACCTGATGAAACCAAAGTTCCCAAAAGTGTCAAAAAAGTGTCTTGATTTCTCATCTTCACTATTTGATAAAGTCATAAAAACTGCTCAGTCTTTTCCTTCATGTAACTTTCATCTGAAAACTATGCAGATATTATTGGTCAAGGTAAAAACTTAGAAACTTAATTTCTTTTTTAAAACCTTATTTTGAAAGAAAAGTTTCAAAGACTAAAGAGGAAGTTATATAGCAAAGTCTCTTTGATTTCCTTTGGGAGCTGAGGACATGAGAGCTGACTGTGCCCTTGAAAAAATTCCACTGAGAATCAGTCAAAATTGGAGAACATCCCAGAGTATCACCTCACTGAAATCCTTTGGCTGCCCTACATCAGATGATGAGGCCATGGGGGTGTGAATGTATTATGTGTAAAGAAAAGGACAGAATTACTTTTTGAGGTCATCCAAAACTGTAAAGGCTGGTGCTGACTGAAGGAAGAAAAATGTTTCCATTTTATTATTTATTAGGACTGTACTGAACTAAAAATTATGTATGAGTTTGGTAAGAATCATGTAGAATGGGCTCATCCAAAAAAGCAACATATGAGGCAGATAAAGTGAAACGTCTGAAAATGCCCATAGAACTCCAGTTTTGTCAGCTGGTCTAAATTCATACCATTCCGCTGAAGTCTGAGGGGTTATTCCTGTTCATCCCTGCTGAGCATTTGGGCAATTAAATGTATGAAGTCCTGGGAGTTATGTCAGATGTCAAGGAAGACATCAGTTTGAATGAAAACTTGGAGTTAGTGAAATCCCCCACAGGCAGTTAGAGTGGGCTGCCAAAAGTTTAAATCAATGCACCGTATATAAAAAAACCCACTTCATAGTTCAACACTCAAGGAGTTGAAAGTGGATCAAGAGCTCACGAAAGGTGTAAATGCTAAGGTTGGGKAAGTGCCAGAGAGAGGTTCTCGGGAAGTTGTTCCTGTTGCAGGACTATCAAAGGGGCTGATTAAGCTTCCCACAGTCTCGACTTCCTCAGGTGGTTTGTAACCTGTATTAAAACTAAAGCCTTAAAATGTCTCAAAGGTCAAAACAGTTCAGGACAGATGCCTTCAAGATTTAAGAGTGTCAGTTTATAAAGGAAATCTAGTGTTAAAGTCAGGCCTGAACAATAGTATACTAAGCATATCAATCTGTTTGGATTACAAAGAAGTTCTGGGATTTGGTTGGATAGGGAATTTATACCTATGGGAGGCGATGACTGCCCTGTCAATAGTGTTGAGGACATCTATCATGCTTTTTAGTGGGCACTTTTGCTAGCTCGCTCTCATCAGACTCTTCAAGCCAGGTAAAAAACCACCACCACCACCACCACAAAAAAAAAACTGTGGGAGGGTTGCTTTCAAATGGGGAATTTAAGAATGAGAATGATTTAAAATACAGATTAGAGAGGATCAGCAGCTGCCATCAGGATTCTGCAGTAGACAAACACAGAYCAGTAAACAAGAAGTGAATTGTTAACGTGTCTAAGAGGAGCAAGCAACAGAAACTAATTTTGCTCTGACACGTGCTTGTGCCGATTCTGCTGCACCCTGTTGCATTACAGGAGGTAGATGTGTGAGAACCAAAGACTAATTAGGGAAAACAGATAAGCCTTTTAAGTTGGCCACCTGGTATTCACCCAGTTCCTGCACAGCTATGGACCCATGCTGCTCGTTGTAAGAAATGTGTAGGTTTTTTCTTTTCTTTCCTTTCCTTTTCCTTTTCTTTCTTTCAAAAATATCTCCCCAAAGCTAAGCTTCACTAGGACTGTCAGATCAAAATCATATCAAACTTGAATTAATCAAGGTGGGCTCAATATAAAATTAAAATTAAAACATCAGATTAATTATAAAAAATAATGAATCTTTATAAATTTTAAGAAGATTGCTATCTACTTGGGTATAAATTCTAATTAGATAATTTGGTCAAGTCAATCAATACAATAACTTGAATGTTTAATGCTGAAACCAAATTATTATCTAATTTTTAAGGCAAAATTTCAAGAGTAATACTGAAGTTTCCTACTTAGAATTCTACTCTTGTATGATAGTTAACCCCTTCCTCCCTAAGAGAAGATATTGAACAAAAGTTCAATAATCGTCCCTTGTAAGAAATTATGGAGGAAAATCTTAATCTTTGTAGGGCTTTAAATACAGAAAATAGAGCATAGTCTTACTGTTAATTTTGAAAGAAAACATTTAAGTGAGATTAAATCTAAARCTGTTGTTTTTTGTACCTTCCCCAATATAAAAATTAAAGAGGTCTATTAATGTGCATTCAGAAATAGCACTTGGAAAATTCAAGCCAGCTACTTAACATTTATTCATCTGCAAAATGAAAAATAAGTTCAAATTTATGAGTAATAAACCGACATCAAACTCCTCTGAAACATAGCATTTTCTGTTGATCTTTGCCTTTTGGAGCTGTCAAATAGCTTATCTTTGGGAACAGAACTATCCAACCTTGTAACAATTGCATTTTTTCACTGTATTTTGCTCAATGGCTGGCAAAAAATATGCCTAATAATGTAATGTGATACTGGAAAAATTTGGGTTAAGCAGAATAAATTAATTCACTAGTAAAAATGTCACTTCAAAATGAAAAATAAAAATATTTTGCTTAATAAAATACTCTGGAGTGTTCCAATATTTATATTTTCCATTTTTATGTCATGTTAGACCTCAGTTTGACCAAAATTTATGAATGCACTTTTCCTCTACCCCACAAAAGATTTTATTTTCTATTTTTGGAGGAGGGGTTACAAATTTCCTGTGTATCAAAATTTCTGACTCAGCTTTAATTTAAGATCTGTAACTGTTTGAATTAGTTCATGAAGGAAAAAAGAAGTAAAAACCTTTATTGGAAAAACAGAAGAGTGCTTATGAGGCTTCTACTGTCAGTATATCACAATATATGTGTATGCACAGTATTATACACTATACATTAAATGTTGCTAATAAACAGCTTTTATGTATATTAAAAGAGAGAAACAGTGTTTACATTATTTCTTGTTACAAGACAGCATTCCAGTCCTGTTCAAGAGATTGGGCCAAAACCCAGGAGATACTTTTTTTTTTAATTCTTTGCATCAGTTTAATTATTTAACTTTTTTTTTTTTAAGTGCTAATATTACGAAGAGTAGCTACTTTGTATTTGAAACCTAGAAACCAATTTTCTGGTGCATTGACCTTATCCCAGGACTAAAGTTTTGGAGACAAATATCACAAGAAACTTAGGATACATTTTCAGAATTTTAAAATATAAGGCAAGTTCTGTAGTCATTTGTATATTTGAGACTATGTGTGCTTGTGTGCGTGCACAGGTATGTGTGTGTGTATATATATGTATTTTTTTCATCATGACACAAAAGCCTTTAGAACCAAAGGAACTGCTCATAAGAAGWCCATGTATTCATCCTGCTGAGGAGGTACTTAGTTTTCTATTTGCTAATGTAGTTTTACTTCCATATCCTAATTTGCAAAGGGAATAGTTGCTAATAGACCTTTAGGTTACTAGTCTAAAAAACACTTTTTTTTTTTAATAAGTTGGGTTTTTTTAATCCAAATTTCTTTGATGGTGCTGTTCCAGTTGCTTCCTCGTTCTACTGAAATATTCAAGAATGAAGAATAAAATCTATTCAGTGAAGATAAATGGAATATTAGATGATAAATAAGAATGTTTTGTATGTAACCAACAGACATTCCTTCCTACCCCTTTCATCATAAGCCAGAGAAATAAGAGCAGCTCCTTAATAAACTCTAAGAAAGGTTAACGAGTCTGCCTTCAGTGAATCATGAGAGAGGGAGTAGAGAATGAAGGATCACTCACAGAAAATGCCTTGCTTCTGCTACTAACTTTTAAAATTACCAGACGGAAGTTCAAACCCTTGCACTAAATACAGTAGTGGTGCTGTCACATGTAGCAAGAGAAAATCTGTCCGCCAGCTGTAACATTAAGCCTAAAATATTCTAACTCTAATCTAACTTCAGAATTTAACACCATCACTCAAGCAATAATCACTTACAATTAGTAACTAAATTGAATGGTGTTTTCTACAACTTCTGATTCATATTGCAATGTGTAGGTAATTTTATTTGGATCAGTCTCTCTAACTTGATTTAAGACTTTAATTATGGAAATATTATTTGCCCTCCATTTCCCCTTTAAAAATGTACTGAGTTCCCTGGAAGCTTTATTTTCTTGGTAATAGAATTTAATCTGAGGTTAATGACACATAAATTCTACCTGAGTACTTAATTCCATATTTAATTCCCTTTTTTTTTTCATTTAACTTGGTTACAAAAGAATATGGCAGAACTGAACTAAGCCACTGTGCTTTTCAATGTTATTTTACCTTTGATCTACTTCAAATAATATAATTTCTTCTACCTTTTTCTGAAAGCAAGTGGCTTTAATCATAGTAATTCCAAGTTAATAGGTAAGGTGCCTTGCTTCTTGAATGGAGCACTACAGATGCTAGCAGGACCATGTTTGTCTCTGCTTTACACTGAATATTGTATTTGGTTGTGTGAGAAGCTCACCACAGAAAAAACATAGTTGGGGAAATTGGATTGTTGAGAATTTTTTTTTCTTGGGAATGCACAAGTTCTAGCTCATTTTTCTGTTCATATAAAACTGCTCATATAAAACAGATGCAAGTTTAAATGTTTTGTGTAGTATGGAGAGTTACAGTGAAGACAAGCTCCTTTTCCCAGGAAAACACTAACTCATATTTGTCAGAGACAAATGCAGCTCAGTGCCATGCAATGCCACCTTACACCAGGGCAGGAGACACAGTTAGGATGGAGAGTGCCAAGTGCCGATAGGAAGCTCAACACACTTGCCACATGATCAGCAGGGGGAAAAACGAAACATGAATTAAAATTATAAACATAGCCATGTTTAGCTTGATGGTGGGTAGAGAGCTGCCTACGAAGCTGACTACTGTTGCTCTCTAAGGCTCTGTTGCATGTCTGCATCTACCTCTCGTCACAAGCTTCCTATATCGCTATAAATTCTCTGGTGAATTTTTGCTGCTTAATTGTGGTTTGTACAGCATCTGCAGCAAAATGGTTCCTTGATCCTCACTGTGCTCCTGGTTGTTAACATACTACCAAAAAAAAAAAAAAAATTAGAAATAATAATAAGCAGGGACAGGTGTAATACAGGTGGATGAGCTGCTGCCTGAGGCAGCAGGATGATGGGAGCACAGCAAAATCATGGCTTTGAGAGAGAAATAGAAGGAGCGGGCCCTCTCAGGCCAGGCTCTGCAGGAGTTTCAAGGGACAGAGCTGGTCCTCCAGACTTCATCCTTCCTGAGCACCTCGGGGTGCTGCAGGCTCCCTAACCCCAGCAACAGGGTGCAATTGTGAGTCTATGCCTGGCCCTGCTCTGAACCCCACTCTGACTCTGCTAGCTGCTGCTAAGTGTGGAGGGGACACATACAGTGTAGACTCTGGTTTATTTAAACAGAAGGAATAAACTGGCAGTTGGCCATACTCTGTCTCAATTTTCTCTTACCCAAACTGGCTCTAACATTTCTTCTAAGAGGGGCCAGGGAATTTATTAGATGGGACTAAAGAGTGGGCACAGCCCCCAGATAGGACCAGGCAGATGGGCAGTATAGCTATTTGCTGAGGACAGTGCCTGGGACAATCACCGTCTGACCTACCTTGCTGAGAAGCCTGAAACCAGCCCTGCATAAACAGCAAAACCCAGGAATCCCCAAATTCAGCCAAGGCCAATGTCTGACAGGAGGAGTATGTGGCATTGCTAAAACTGCTCAAGAAGTCTCTGAAATGATGGTGAATTCATCAGCTTCACTCTTCCCTTGAGAAACACCAGCATCCTCTACAGAGAAAATAAAAATATATCTTGAAATATATATCTTTGGGGGCGGGGGGGAGGGGTGTGTGGGGAGGTTAAATCAAACTCAAACTATTTGCAAAGGTGATAACATCAGAAACAAGGAGGAAATGCTCAAAATGAATATGGGAGTCAGACGAGAAAACATTCATAGTAGTAGTAAAACAATATATCACTGTCTCAGAAAAAATAAAAGGCAGGCTAAAAGAATTAAAATAACACTCTTTGCAGTGCTAGCCAGAAGAGATTATTTCAAGAAATCTCTAGAAGATCAGTCACGGAAAACCCCGGCTCACAGACCCAGAATACATTATCAAGATCTGGAGAAACATGTAGGAAAATCCAGCTGAACTGCACAACTTCAAATGAATTCAACTGGAGATCCAATAACAGGAAAATGTAAACACAAATAACAAAAATGACTAAGACAACCTTTAAAAACAAAGAACTGGAAAGCGCAAGGACCAGATGTCATCCATGGTTTTGGATTAACTGCTTTGCTCTGCTACAGCCACTCTTTCTATGCGTTTCATAAGAAGAAAAATCATTGAAAGGATGACACACAGCAGAAGAGCACCAGTAATGAAAAACAAAAGCGATCAAGTGATTTCTAACAACTAATCAGTCATATGTCTCCCTTCCTTTTCCTTCCTCAGAAACTACTAAGGTTGGTTTGATAATGTCAGATTTTGAACTCTGATTGACGTTTAACATAGGATCAAAATGTAGACAAATGAAGAGCAAAAGACATGAAAGCTCTACTTCTGATTGCCTTCTGGTTTCAAAGATTGTTCAGTCCAAGTCAAGAAATTATAGCTGGGAGGGACTTTTCCTAGACCCCAGCAAAAGATTTGATTCAGCAGTCACCAGGACTGTTGCAAGTGTTCCAGCCTGCACCTGGCTGTGTATAATTTACCAGGGAGCAAAAAGAGCTGCAAGATGTCTTTTTTCACCAGATTAGGCAATGTCTTTCTGGGGAAACGTTGTCTTTGTAAGCTGTCACTTTGTCCTTAAACTGACCCCTGCAGCAAAACAGGAAGCATACTTATAAATCTTGATATTTCTAGATTCATCTCAGCTTGTGGGCTGCTGAGACTTTGTCGGGGTGTCTCATTGCATGTATATCCTTTGTTTCTGCAGAAAGAAAGGGTCTCATATTTCTCAGCCTCCCCAACTTCAGTCTTTAAAAAAAAAAAAAGCAGAAATTTAAAGTCAAAAGCATGCAAGTTTAATCTAGAGATGCAAAAGTTGAAATTCTTGATTACAAAGCCGGAAATAACGTTACTAAATCAGGAAATTAAAACAGTAAAATGTGTTCCTTATTACCTTGCTGGCATCAAAGCTACCTGCCATTTAAGCTCCTTGAGATATATATGGGCAGTAAAAAACAAAGGCACAATTCAGCTGAGCATTCATCCATCTTCTGGATGCCAGCATTCAGAATAGGACCTGAAAATACTTTGGCAACCAGTGCACCTATGCCCTTTCTCTCCATAGATGATGCTGTTTTTCTGAACTACATTTTCTCTCTGTGTTCAAGATGTTTCTCTCTCTCATTTTAGTTTTTACATAGATCAAACTGTAGCTGCACTGAACTGCAGTTCAGTACATTTTCCACGTTTCATAGGCATTGCCATACTTCCAGTTTTTAACTTGTATATACCTTCCGGCTTACATGCCTTTCTATCAGCAACACTTTCATGATGCAGTAAGACATATATAATAAAAAGTATTTCCTGAATATGTCTTATAAAATATAAGTTTATCTTGAACTTTTTATAGAGTCATGACATAATATTAATCAAACAACAGCCTCATCTGTGAAAACATTTTTTCAAACCACCTTTTCCAAAATTTTCAAATTCATGGGAATAGTATAAAAGACAAGACACAACATTTTAGTGTATTTCTCTATCTGTAACTCTAATATGAAAACCATATCAGAAATCAAGAAAAGGCTGTATCAGCCAGCTCATGACATCCAAGTGGATACTACCTTATTTGGCAGAATTGTGCCTTTTCAGCTACATCATAAAACTGGGCTCAGGAGAAACTGACAGCACGAAAGAGGATGACAGGCAATGAGTACGTGTAGAGTTTTACTTCATAAATTATACCAGCTGAAGACCAGCTTTAGAGATGATAGGCAAAACCCTCTTAGATGGGCAAAAGTGTTAGGAAGCTGATGAGTATTCTGCTAAATGGTCCAGAACAGACTATTTAGAACTGTTCATTTATTATAGATTCACAAAGCCAGGCTCTTCACACAAATTCACTGGCACATCATGTTTTGAAAAAACACACAAATACAGAAGATGCAATACGTACAGCGAGACTATGTTTCTGAATGGTGCTGGCAAGTTCAGTATGAAATACTGGGGAAATAAACACAAGCCTTCACTGGGATCCATACGGCTAATACTACCTCCCTACCAGTGCGAGGTGGTGCRAACACAGGCATGAAAGCAGTAAACATTACTAGAAATTTTCACCTAGTGTCCACCTAGATTATTAAACTATGCACTCTACTGACTAAGAAATCAAAAGAATCTATGTCTGAGACACTGTGTGAGACATTTACCTGTCCAAACATTGCTGTCCTGTGCGATTTTAGGCAACCTAAGGTATTTTACCTCGCTGATAGCTGAAACTCCCAGGCCACACTAGATGTTAGTGTTTAGACATCTTAAACTCCCCCACACCCCGACAAGCACTCTTGTCCTTCGAATGAACACCTGTCAGACAAGAAAAAGAAAATTAAAAAAAAAAAAAAAAAAATCCCCTCTTCCAAGTGTTGATCCTTAAGAAGGGGAAAAGAACCAGCATTTAAAGAAAACAAAAAGTAAGAATCACCTGCCTAAGGTGACTTAGCAGTTCCGCTCAAGAGTATCCATGCCTTGGGTATTTCCATCAGAATGCAGAGCTTGCAGAGTGGTATTATTTTGAAGAGATATTCCATACTGGTAGATCTCACTGACCTCCTAAAGATCCAGCTGCATTAACTTCTAGATGAAAGATTACCAACTTGCACATGATGACACCAGTACATGAAGGTGTGATTTGAAATAGCAGTGATCATGGTGTAATAAAACTGCTCTGATTACACTTGAAATATTTATTTAAAAGCATAGGATATATACCAGTTTGTAACAAAGTGTCATAACTTCAATATTTAGAATGTGCTGACTACATTTAAGTCTTAAACGTCTTTTCTTGGTGTTATTCATTCAAGCAAAACTGATTGATTTTAAAAAGTATTTTGGCTGAGTTAGAAGCTATAGACTCTGCAAATATCTAGCCCTACCAAGGTGAGGAGGCAGATTGCTACAGCAAACATAATTAAAATCTCAAAACAAAGATTAATTTAGCTATTGAATTTTAACTTTTCAGTAGAACTATAGCAGGAAAAATGAAACAAAACCTCTCTCTAGTATCTGAGTATACTCCCAACGCAGCTAAATAGAAAAGGTCATTCAACAAAGTGTCCCTGCTGCCAGTCACCAGAAAAGAAGAGGAGAAATCCTGTGAAAAGAATTCTTGGAGGATAAAGTTTTATCATGAAAACAAAAATAAATTGAATTCAACAGTTTGCTAACTGCAACCTGTTAACCTTATAAAGATATATCAATGATGTTAAAAACAAAAAATGCAGCCAAGGAAAACAGACAGATTCCTGAGGGAACAGACAGAATTCTCACTGGCAATGGTTAGCCACTCACCTTTCTCATCCTGATAAGCAATTAAGATGCTATTCTGTTAAAGCCCAATGCCAGCTACTCTTAGTTTGGCTCAGCTTAGATGGATAAATGAGCATGGACTATTCCTTCGGTTCCCTGCCTTTTTTTATTAACTGCCTATGCACAGCAGGTTGGCAGATCTTGTGCAATAAGTGTTAATTAAGGCTGCTGACACATTTTTACTTTTTTTTTTTTTTTTCTACAGTAGATATTTAGAATTCTCTGTATTCTTTATCAGCCAAATGCTACAAAGACGTTTATATGCAGTGCTCACACTAAAGTCATTGCAAGCTTTGAGTATCAGTATGCTGCAGAAATGTACCTTCTTAAATGTAGCTGATGGGGATAGCTTGCAAGCCTTTTGGATTTTTTTTCCCCCCATAATTCCATCCTGAGATAAAATGCAAATCATTTGTAGAATTTTTAATAGCCATAGTTAGGGCCTGGGTACTGACTACAGTCTGACAGTAAAAGCATTTATCTGAAGATAGTTGTCCATGTCTCTGTGCTATTGAATGTTTATTTACTTACACAAAAAGAATAGTTCCAACGTGAGAGATACCCACATCACAGTGGCCTGGGGGTTAAACAGTCACCTGCCACTGAGAGGAAAAACAAAGCAGAAACTTGAACTTCTTTCACTTACATKTCAGCAAAATATCTTCATCACACTCCAGTATTTCTCTCTGCATGCTGTCCATGACTCACACCCACTAACCAGCTGGCTTAGGAAAAACCTTTCTCTACAAAAATTTCAGTAGAACTGGTATGTTCATGTTAAAAAATCTAGTTATGATGAACGTTTGTCTATAAGAAGAAAAAAACCAAACAACAAACAACACTACTGAGAAAGAGACAACATTTAGATAACATTTCTTAGGGGTTACCATAACCCTAGCTTATCTCTTTTAGTATTGAGCAGAGATACATTTTATATCTCACTCATATTTTGACAGTAAAATAATTTCTGACTTTACAAAGTCCATCACTGGTTTTAGGCAGGCTGCAGCTTTTTGTCATTTGTAGAATGAGAAATAAATGGTTTGGAACTTCATTTCCTTTCATCAGAGCTGAGAGCCAGACTCACCTAGCCAAGGACAGCGTGAGGGTTGTGTCAACACAGACAACTCAGAAATTGTCACCGCCATAACAAAAGCTTTGACGGCACCATTTCCAACTGACAGCAGAGAACAGAATGCATTTTCAAGCCTCTATTGCTCTCAGAAAAAAGCCTCTATTGAATCTTGCAGAGGCATCTAATGGGATTATTTTTCCTGCAAATGTTTGCCCTGCCTACCTTCTGCTTCACATTACTGTGTAACGTATTAGTRCAAACAGCTGATGAGGGCAGGTTGGTGGTGGGAGAGTGTCATGTGAATGGGATGGGTGAGACTCAGGGAGATTTGCCATTCTTTGCAGGCTACTCGGAGGCTGTTTATATTGCTTTTGCACCAGGTGCTGTAGAGGTATGCAGTGGAGAAGGAGGGTCCAAAGCATTCGGGAAAGAAAGTACTAGAGTTGAAGTTACAGATCTGCCAATCTGTATGGGTCAGTAGTTCCTAGTGCTATTATGAATTTGGTTGTGAGAAATTAAATTATGTCAGGATGTGGATACAAGCCTGACAGAAATGGAGCTACTAACTGCAAAGAGGAGATCGTGAGAGTCTGTAAGGTATTTTGTTGATAAATCAGGATGGGTGACCATAGAGTCGCAGACATAGTTTCTGCCATAGTATATCTGAAAACTTCAGAATGTCCCCTCTCATGTCTCTGTATTCATATTCCTGTGCAATTACCATAATAATGTTATTGTATCCTGATATATGTTTAATTAATTTCTATTAGAGTCAAGGAGGGAAAATACTGTAGACATACACATTGCAACTGAATCTGACATAAACTAATAATGTCGATAGAAATTATTAATGCTGCTTCTGATTTTAGGATTAATAAAACTTAATTTTTACTATGTTGACAACATTTTCTCATTGGATATTATGATTAGACTACATTCAAATAAAATAAAATAAAGTTTAAAATATTGGAAGAAGAAAAAATATCTTTCATATTTTCATCAAAYTTGAGATTTATAGAGAATGGGTTTTGTGTCTACCCATTATAGAAGCAAAAAGTGATCATCAAGTTTAGACTGAGGCTTCCCAGATGCTTATATCTTTTTGTTTCATTCAGTTTTGCAAGGAAGCAGATGTTCTATGCATACTCTAAAAGAACTTGGTTTTTTCTAAGTGYCAGCTTCAAACTTTGTGGAAGACTTAGTCCATGTTTTGCCACCATTAAATTTCACTTCAGAACAGTCCTTGCTCCTGGAACTGCAATCAAACTGAGTCAGGAATCAGGAAATGCTGGCAAAAAGGTGTTTTTGTAGTTGATATTCATCACATGGCAGCAGAATAAGGAACAAAACTCACAACTAAGCCTTACGGTTCTTACAGAATTGTGCTTCTGAATTTAGACCCCCAGGTGTTTGCTTAAATATATAAACCAAGAACAGTGCAATGACCTTGAATAATGTTTCAGTTACTAAAGTCTATCTCTTTTCTTGGAGGCTGAGAAGCTTTACATAAATGCTTAACAGAACTGCTGTCTAATTGCCAGGCACGTTTCTTCCTACCTTTTGGAGCTGCGTTTATGGCATACACTTGAAGATAGGATCTCCCCTGTAGTTCAGCTGAAATCACAGTTATCCAAATAATGCATAACTACTTATACAAAGCTTCTCTCTCTCTCAGCGTATACCGCTGTGTTTGCATATATTCCTATAAAATCCACACATTAAAATACTTTAAAATATAAATTGACTATATTAGTCTTCTAAATRGATATTGTGTAATGTCTGTTTAATACTGAGGATTTGTGCTCTGAGCAGTGGAAAAAAAGAGAAAACAAACAGATATTTTTAAAAAAGGAATAGAAGACAAAAAACCCTCTATAGTTACTTTTATAGTAAAAAATAAAAGCATTCTGAAAACCATAACACACACATTTAAATCAAATTACACTTGTAATACATGTTCTGCTCACACTGAAATAAGATTCATGAATTTCCTCCAATCAGAGAATAATTCTTTTATTCTTTATTAATAGGGATGCAGATCTATGAATTCCATTCATCAGTTTTATTTAAGAAAAGACTATAAGGTTATATTAAATCTCTATTTTGTGGAATTCTCACAATTTGTAACAAAATACTGTGAAGAGAGCTGTATGGAAACTTGATAGGTTTTATATGAGCATC
>JAYKAV010000376.1:23547-87268 GCA_035582835.1 Phoebastria nigripes | reverse complement strand
TTTTTTTTTTTTTTTTTTTTTTTTTAACAATATTGAGACATGTAAAGTATTAATGGTCTAAACATGCTTGATTTTGTTATTAGCATTGGCCACACTTCCTGTTTTTTCTTAAAGATCCAATAACCTGAGATAGCTATGAAATGTTCTTGTGTTCTCTTATGTCTTTCTAAGCATATTTTGGACTGAGGCCATATCACAGCTTTTTTGATTGTGAATGCAAACCTTATTGGCTCTTGAGACTACTTAATTCTTTCATGTAGCATGTTACAATTTTAAGTTCCTGAACTGCCATACTAATTATTGTTAATATTACAAACAGCACAGAACATGCACTTCGCTCATGCACTTGTCATAAAGGCACTTGTCATAAAGGTAACTTTATTCCCCAAGTTACTGCAGGAAGTATGGATTCTGTTTCCTTAAGGAAAAAAAAAAAGTTATAAATTAGACCTCATCTCCATAAATATAGCTTCCTTTACATTCCAAAGGCATTTAAATCTATTTGTTGAAGTCAGCCAGATTCCAGTCTTGCAGTATTAACAGCAATGAGCCAATAGATTAATTGCTGAAAATATGCAACATGAGTATAATTTTCACATTTCCTGTTAATTCCATCCAGTATCTGTACTATAATGTTACTATGGAGAACACTTAAAAATTAATACATTCAGGAAAAGAGAAATAATAAGAGAAATAAGAAATAAATAATAAGAGAAATAAAACTCAAGAATAACTTGCATCATTTGTGATTTATTTGCATCAAAACACTTGCAATTATTTTACTACTCAGCCTGTGTTTCCACCAGGCATGAACTCATGCTACATGTCAGCTGGAATATGCTTTCCAAAATTAATCACTTACTTTCTTCAAAAGGGATTGCATAGTCAGGTAGTGCACATCAGCTAGACAAACCATGTTTRTCCTGTGCTGTGAAACAGTGGACAGAGGTGGGAGCATCTCTCCCAACTAGGTGAATGGAGCTGACTGGCACTGGCTGAGGAGCCAGGCTTGTGCTCTCTAACTATGAAAGATGGACCTTAATGACCATCATTTAGCCTATTTCAAGCTTGGAACATAGAACCTCTTCAGAGTTAATTATTAGGTGGTGTGGTTCACTGTGATGAGTTTTATTGCTTTATTTGGGTGATTTCCGTGTGTGCTATCTTTCTTATCTTTCTTATCTTCAAATGCTTAAAATATTAACACTGAATATTTGTTATCTTATCCTGGAGTTCCTGGCTATTAATTGGAGTTCAGCCTCACGTTTTCACAATAAAACAAGTACTCTAAGAGGCCCCCAAACCCAAACAAAAATAATAAAGATAATATATATTACAGTAAGCAGCTGGTAGTGGAAATTCACAACTTATATTTTCCTCGTGTAAGGTTTTCTCTTCCTTGAAAATTTCTGTGCATTGCTATGAAAAGGTGAGCTCTCACTAGAGAAATTCAGGGTTCATTCTTTCTACTGCTCTCCCTGCTTCCATTTCTGTAGGCCAATCTCTGTAATATATAATCTATAATACATAGCCTGTGAGATAATGTTCAGTTCTCAGTCCTYCTGAAAGTACATGATTTTAGAGGTGTCTGAATCCTAATTAGTCACCTTGCCTATTTCCAGCATTTGTGTATATTCACAAATAGGGTAGATTTTATAACATACCATGATTCTTCTTCATTTCACAGATCTTACCTTCCTACTGAGATAGTCAGGAATCAAAGAAAACTTTATTGGGCATTAACCATCATTTGTTTCCTGTAGGAAGGTCTTCAAGGCTTTTTCTGGCACTGGATTGATACTCTTGGTTCACAGCCAGAAGACTTGCTTTGGCTCTCTAGTTGTCCATTTAATAGATGCAGAAAGTTGTTACCTGGTAAGCATAACTAATTTAGGAGTGATAATGGAGATTAGAAGTGACCTGTCTGAACTTTGTTGGGAGAGTAGTGGATGTTGTTAAATAAAGCTAATTTCCTTTGYCTAATATATTGTAAGAAGCTGCATGCATGCCTGCATGGATGAGACAGTGACAGAAGGGTCTTGAAGCTTTAAGATGTAAAATATGGAAAATAACATCTATTTGATATTGTGGTGACCAATGCATTTAATGGAGTAATGGCTACTGATCTCTTTGTATAATTTTGTACAAAATATTTGTGTGAGGAGGGTCAAATAAAATACTTTCATCATTCCTTTCTTTATCTCATTACAATAAAAACTTTCACCTAATCACTAGCTACTGCTAACAGGGTTAGCAATTTAAGCTATCTGTATAATTTATTGGGCAGACTTGTTTCTCTGGAACCACAAGAACCCTTGCCTATTGAAATCGTTTGGGCAAGAATGGCATATTTATAATATATATATTAGATGTATGGCTCTCATAACTTTCCATTTAAACTTCCTGACTTTATAAAGGTTTGCTGCTCTATAATAAAATTTTTGGGCTATTTAGAAATTAAGTATGGGATTTGAAAGGAAGCTTTCAGAATTCCTGTTCCTGACGTGTAAACAAAAGGTCTTGAATCAACCATATGGACATCCACATGTGAGGATTCTTCTCACATGACTTTGGCTGTCTAAAACTTTGGTATCTGGTTTACACTTAAAATCTGGACTGGCTCCATGGTCAATGGGTGAATTCTTCCCACCCTAATGAGGTGCCTGTTTTTCTTTATTGATTATGAGAGTAGCTTCAATGGTTAGCTATGATGTCTGAAATTAGCCAATATGAAGCCATGTAACTATTATTTAATTATTTCATAGTAATGAAATAATTACTTTTATCAGTATTTAATCAGAATACAGTACTGATATGGACTAACTTTAAAAGAATATTTTAAAGTATGCAAAGAAGGGAGTGGGTTTGAAATTATCTGCAGCAAATGTAATCCTGGGATTTCTGGTTCATGAATCTTGACATGTATTAGAGCTAGTTACACTTAGTTCTTTAGACTGTTTTTCTGTGAAAGAAAAAAGGGAAGGAAGCAACCATTTGGCTGCTGCTATCACAGCCATCTACTGTACATCAGAGTCCAAAGCCCTCCAACACTGTAACAGTTTCTCATCTGGCAGGAGGACTAATTTAATCAGGCTGTCCCGGGGGGAAGCTTCTACTGGCAAAGATAAGCTGCCAATTCCTACCTTTGGGTGACAAGAAAAGTCTGTCTTGTCTTAATCCTCTACCTCAGAGCATTATCTGGAGTTTAAGGAACTCTCATGACACCTGACACAGTCGGAGGAGAAAAGCAGCGAAGTCAGGGACTGAATGGCATTGCTAGAGTTTGTAAGAGTAGATGGGAGTTTGGAGAGTGAGTGAATGGGGGAGAGCAGTGTTACTCAGCCACGTTCTCTTTTTGCTGCGGTTCCCTCACCAGTATCGACCCCTCCCTGCAAAGGGCATGACGCTTTGGTGTTTGGTGTTGGATCAGATCTGTGAGGTCCCAGAATAGATGTTTGAAATACACCCACATATTCTAAAAAAAGCTAGAGATGAAAATCATATTTAGAATGGTTACATTTGCTCTTTCAGTGAAACCTGAACACAATTTCACAGGACAAAAGCAGGCACTTTTCTAGCTCTACAGATAAGCTTTTGCAAAAACAACTCAACAATGAAGATTTAACAGCTGCTAAAAAATCAGCCTCAAACAGTTCTTTTAATGGAGAGTGCAATGTACTCTACAACCACCACCGTCCCTATAGATTATGCACTACATTATATGGTATTAGCATATCTTCCTCTCCGATCGTTCAAACTGATACAGACAACACAATTATTTTTGTGAGGTTTTCTGTGAGTGTCCTTCTAGACTTTTCTGTTCTGTACATTATTTTGTAGACATTGATCATGCAGCCTTCTAATCTTTTGGTGAGACTTAAACCCCCCTCACATCCTGTATCCGAAACAAAAAAAAAGAAACAACAGAAAACCAGTGTATGTTTCAGATGATACGAAAAAAACCCACAGATCTTTGGATTTCAAGAAGTGAAACTAAATCTCACAAGAATTTAAAGTCAACTTTTCAACAGTCTTATCTAGTTAGCTGTAGCTCATCAACACTGAAGTTAGCTGCTTCTCAATCTATCTCCTTCGGGAGGAAAAAAAGAAATGTAGTCATCCAATACTTCTTCACAGAGAGCAGGAAGAAGACCATATGGTCTGAAAGGATTAATGRAAGTATTATCATTCAACACAGATATCCTCAAGCAAGCTCCAGAGCAATAAATTATTAAATATAAAAATATAGCACCTGCTGCAGGAAAGCTAATGGTGCAAATCTTTTAAAAACAAGAACTAGCCTGGGGTATAATCCATTAATATATTCTGCATCTAGAATTTTTAGTTTAATTCTTCAGAAGTCACAGATTGGGCAGCAAATGCATTGATTAAAGTAGRATGCTTTTACTTGTATAAGGGATAGGCCTCACTGTGATTCTGTAATGCTGCCAGTCTTCTGTTTATCTTTGTTCTGGCTGTGTGGCTCTAAATCAAGACAAAAAGCAACTCAACATGAAGGAAAATAAAAAGAAGGTCATTTAATCACCCCGTTAACTTAAAATGATTATTGATTCCTGGAGGTGATGTCTAATTCTGCCAGAAAATCCATTTCAGTAATGATTACTGCCCTCTGCTTTATCTATTATCCTGGAGGTTATTAAAAGTGGGAGTCTCCAGGGAAGTATATATCTTTAGACCACTAATACCATATTTAATATGTTTTTAACAGAACAGAGTTTCAGATTGTGCCCTTTAACCTACAAATGAATCAAGAGTAGACAGTTAGGAAAGTGTAGGTCTAATTATTATATATACGCCACTGGGATCTAGTCGCACACTGCATGATAGATAAATATCAGCTGGGACAAGGGCGTATTGAACTCTTCATCACTCTAAGTTACCAGGCGCACACAGCTCTAGAAATAACATACTGAGAAAACTTACGGTACCCCTTTGAAACAGTCACTCAACTTGCTGTTGCACTTTCCCAAATAATGTTCACATCCTATGACACTTGTATCATGTTTTCCTCCTGGTTGCTTTCAAAATCACAATGACATAAACTAACTACTGTGGGAATAAAGAATTGCCTACATGCTGAAACATCGGTACTACAATTATGTATGCACAGATGTCTCCAGAGTGGCCCATTCCAACTAGATTACGTAATTAAACCCACAATGAGGGTAACCAGGTAAAATTTTAAGATTATGTGTTCAGAAAATCAGACTAGATCATCTAATCTAGTCATMTTTTGTGATCCTAATTTCTCTCTATATGTGAATCTCCAACTATAAAAAAAACAGGTAAGATGACATATTGTGCTGGTTTTGGCTGGGATAGAGTTAATTTTGTTTGTAGTAACTAGTATGGGGCTATGTTTTGGATTTGTGCTGAAAACAGTGTTGATAATACAGGGATGTTTTTGTTATTGCTGAGCAGTTCTTACACAGAGTCAAGGCCTTTTCTGCTTCTCATGCTCTACCGACTGAGAAGGCTGGAGATACACAAGAAGCTGGGAGGGGGCACAGCCAGGACAGCTGACCCAAACTGGCCAACGGGATATTCCATACCATACAACGTCACRCTCAGCATATAAACTAGGGGAAAGCTGGCCGGGGGRCTGCTGCTCAGGGACAGGCTGGGCATCAGTCAGTTGGTGGTGAGCAATTGTTTTTCATTTGCATCACTTGTCTTTCTTGGGTTTTATTTCTCTCTTTTTGATATGCAGTATTCAAATTATTGGCCAGCCAGGGTACATACTAATAATTATTAAAAAGGTCATAGAAATTTGCTTTAAAGTTTTTACTTCAGTTGTTTTCCACGTTACACATGTTTGATAGATGTGATTTATACCTTACAAATGTAGTGTGTGAAATACTGGCACTATTGATGTCAGTGGGTGTTCTATCATTAACTGTAATGGGGAAAAAAGGTTTCACACTACATTGTAGAATTAAAAAGGTATGTATGCTCTTTAACACACTGTGACTTACTGTTTAATGGTTAAGTATTTCATTCTTTAATTGCTGTTCACTTTAAAGGATCTGTGGCCCAATAAATTCTTTATTTCAACGGTGCCTGTGGATGCTTCRGTCTTTTTACAAAATTCTTTTTATAATAATGTATATAATTCAATTCTTTTTATGTAGTTTCAGTAATTCATTATAATGCACAGAGATATGTCAGCTATGCCACTTTTAGGATAGTACTGTATTTCCTTGCTAAATTGAATGATAGCTGGTTCATTTATTTATTTTGAGCCTTTATAAGTGGACTTGTATTGCTCACCATTAGGACATTTAGCAGAGAACCTGCTGTTGCTTATCACAGGGACCTCTAGAATAAAAAAAAAAAAAAAAAAAAAAAAAACCACAAAACCAATCCTAGATTAATGTCCTCAATGTGTCACTGTCAGAGAAGTCAGCCAAACCACAATGCATTCTTTAATGGAAGAAATATCAGTTGTTTTCTCTTCAAAATACAGACATAAATATAGTCACAACAATAAGGAAAAAAAAAAAAAAATCATTGACCAAAGCTGGGGTTAGATCCTCAGCTGGCGTGAATTTGCATACTCCATTAATGTTGATTGGACTTATGCTTCCTGAAGACCAGATGTGCCATGTTTCTCTGTGTATAGCTCTTTCAGAACTATAGTATGTTTTTGCTTTGGTATTTTTGTTTGGTTTTTTACCGACTGGGTATCGTGTTTGTTCTGGTCAGTCTTTTGCTGTATTTAAACTTTGACATGGTTTAGACAGCTAATTATCAGATTGTAGACTCAGGTTTAATCATTCAGATATTTTGGGTCTACATTATTTTTAGTTAAGCAATTCTTCTGTGTTTGGCATATTAGATTATTTATTTATTATATGTTCATCAGCTGTGAGAGCAAATAAATAAGATTTTAACCCTCACTGATTGTTTTAACAGTTTAACACTGAAAGGTTCTCCCTCCTCCCACCTCTGCTAASACCTTAATTCTCTCTATTGCCTATCAGAAACAAATTGATTCCAGCCATATACTTAAAACAACTCTTTTCCATAAAGTCTTATATAATACCTATTATGGTCAAGGGTGTTCAGTGTTGGGTTTTTTTTGCTGAGGATGAAGACTGGATTAAAACCAACAAGCAAAAAACCTACTACATCTTCTTTAACATAGTCCAACAATGAGATTGCTTTTTTGACCACTTCATACTGAACATTTTGTTCAAGATTTTGTTAATCAGCAGTTCTTGGGTTTAGTTAAAAAACTTGCCATTAATGATCTTCATTCATGTAAATCTCATGAATTAGAAGCTATTAAAATTTTGTCTGTCATTGCCCTTTTCTATAGATCTGTGGAAGGAAAACAGTAAGTTGTTCCCCAAGATATACTGCATTTGTTACTTATTAAGTTTAATACATTATTATCATTTTTAAACAGTGCAATAGCTGTATTTTGTGTCAGAGATACTGAGACGTCTGCTGATTTGTAGAGAAAAAGGACTTCATTTTTACGTGGAATCTTACGAAACGTTGTGAAAATGGAGTTGGTGTCTAACAAATGTCGCTTGAAGAATATACAGCAGATGTACAAATTTGAGGGAAGAACTGGCACCAACAGCTTGATAAATTGACAAGAAATTTTATCATACTGTTATTAGCTTTATTTTATATAAGCCTATAGTTTCTTGTCTAACACAAAAGCACTACGGGAGTAGCAGTGGAGTGATTATTATGGCTTTCTTCTTCTACATCATTGTCCCCTAAAGTTCTCTAGTCTTTACTCTTTCAGCCCATTTTCCTTCTTACCACAGTATCATAGTAAAAGAAGATAGATGGTGGGAGTTATTCATAGCTCCCTTCTTGTATCCATTTTACCTCTAAGTCCACCCATTACCAGCTACAAATGTAGAAAAAATTTGTTTTTCCATAGCTCCTGACTATCAACAAATGACCCAACAAATGTTCATTGACTGGCTTTTGGAGGAGCAGCTGTGTCAAAACCAGMTTCTTTTTCTTCTTGTCGCTTCCAAACATCACAGTGAAGACTAGAAAAATTCATATATGATGGGAAACCTGGTGCCTGTTGAGCTGTGAAAAGAGCTGACATTAGGCAGCCCAAACATTTCTGTCAGGCCAGCAAAGTATGAGAAAACTTCCCATTAGGCAGTTTATAACTATACACCTCTTTTTTCTTCCCTTCCCTCTCTCTTCCGCCTCCAAGCCTTTGATAGCCAGCAATTCTGTTTGCTGGCACACACTGTGGCCTTTCTTGGAGTACAATTCACAACGTTTATAACTGTCATCATTTCAGTCTCTGTACTTTGTATTTTTCCATCTCATAACCTTTCTCTTTTCCAGGTCCTTGTCACCCTGGGAAAGCACTAGTGTTTATAACCTCTCTGGCTACATTGACTGGCTTTGTCATCAGAGGTTTTCATAGCATCCTTAATGACCTGTTAGGAAGAATCTTGTAAACATTCTGTCATAGTAAGTGTTAGGCTGAAAATCTTCTGTTATCTTAACTTGTATGCTCAGAATATTGGCATATTAAGTGCTTGGCCATTGACTGATGTGATGGGCTCAATTTAGTAAACCCTTCAGATATTGTTTTTTCTAAGTGGTATTTCTTTTTGCCAGAAAATGGCCATATTAATCAAAGAATGGGTGTATTATTAAGCTGTGAATTGTTGGGAACTTCTGTGCTAAATATTTATAATTAAAAAAAAATTCTCCAAACCCTGCAATATGCACCTAGAATAAAAAGCAAAAATAATTGCAGATATTTTTTCTGAAGTTTTGAGCAATATCCTAAATCAGATATACAGGAAATTCCAAGTATTATTTTTTATATATATATATATTGCCCTAATTTTTAGTGGTGGGAGAATGTAGGGAAGACCCAATTCTGCTCTATTATTACAATAATAAGAAGTGTCTGAGGCATCCAAAATTTTAGCAGAATGTTGTGTTATCTACCACTCCAGGCTGACTGGTAGATTTTGTATAACCAGTTGTACTAGTCTTGCAATAGCTAAACTTCCCAACTCCTTTGGAATAGTTTTGTGGCAAAACCGGCTTTCTGTAGTTACACTTTATAGTTGAGAACTAGGTGGTGTTCAACTCAAAAAATGCACCAAAAAATTGAGATAGTATATTTATAATTTCTGTTTCAATTTCTGTTTCTGTTTCAATTTTTAATTTCTGTTTTAGGAATCTGTAAGAACATTCAAATTGAAATAGAATGCTGGAAAACCATTGACCTTTAACTGTAGYGTCTCCAAGGTGCCACAATCTACATATTCATATCTGTCTCAGATAGTATCCATATGTATATAAATACACATACCCATATATATATAAATACACCATAAACATATGATGAGGCTCACTCATTATGAAACAATGGTGACGATACAAGGGAAAGATTTTCATTTAACAATGCATTTGACTCATGTATCATGTTATAACAATATAGCYTTATGTCAAGAAAGTAGGTTAAAGTCAACCTCTTGTCCCAAGGAAGCACTAGGCTGCCTATCTGTAATGGCTTAAATAGACATAAAGTTGTTTTGAAGWGTAAGAAAACCTCAGCTATTATTTTGGCAGAAAATTGGGAGGCAAATCAAAGAAATTAAGTAATCCTCTTCACTATATGGATTTATATCTCCTATAGATTTGCAACTCAGAAAGACAAGTATGGGTTCTGGCAAATGTTCCATTTTCCCTTGGAACGAGGCAAAGGACTTGCTGCTAACTGATCACCAATGCACTGCTGCCAGGAGTGTGCACTGGGCCAAATGTAGAAGTCCTTTGAAAAAAGATTGCAATTYGTTTGAATGAAATTGTAAGTGCACGAGTACTAGTGACACTGGAAAACTCAGTCATCTGGAAACCAGGAAATGAGTATCACCACTTTATCCAACCCTTCCACCATGCTTAGAGATAGCAAGGCATATTGCTTCATTTTGCAGTGATCAAACAATGCTTATGAATAATAGCACCGCAGTTATGGTGTTCATGTCAAACAAGGCACATACTGAAATACTTGAATACCAGGAAAAGCAGAAAAACACAGTGAATGCTGGAATCCATCCTGGAGAATGTTAAATAGTAGTAGCCAAAAAAATCCTTAGATTTATTCCAGGAACCGCTTCATGCTTATCAACAAGAATGCAGAAAGCCTATCACAGYGGTCAGATGAATGAACTACTAATGGGACAAAGCAATCTGGAATAATTAAGTTTTTCAGATAATGCACAAAGTGTAGCTGAATGGATAGTACTGTAATAGTATGCCTTGATCTCTGCCAGTTCTGTATTCCTACACATAAAAAAACCCAACAAAAAACCCCGCTTTTGAAGATCATCAGAAATTTCCTCAGTCATCTTCTTTCCAGTCTTTGATCTCACTGGAACTGATCAAGGTTTTCATTTCCTTCATGAAGGTGTCCATGAAATTTATTTTTTTTTTTTGCCAACACATTTTCTTTTAAATACTTTTTTAATAAAACCCTGTAAAATAAGAGTTTAGATCCTTATTGCTAAAACCAAATATGTATCAGGAATTTTAAGAATGTATTTAAGGTGTAAAAAAAAATGCTGCCATACTTGCAAAATTTGTGTGTACAGAAAAGTATAAGTATTGTCCATTGGAGAAAAAAAAGAAAAAAAAACCAAAAAACAAAACTCACAAGAGGAGGATAAATTTTAGACTTGTTGCTTTGATTTTCAGACATTAGTATTCAGTCATAGCATGGGCAGAAATATAATCTAGATAGACTAAATGCCTGAGAATTGATCATTTGTATGTGGTTGCTTTTTTGGCTGTCAGTGATATAATCAACCCTCTGGCTGGAAGAGAAGGTCAAATATACCTCAGCATCCGTAGGAAGATCAGCTGATAGCAGAACTAGTAATGATATTTTTGAATTTGAGATATAAAAACAGATAGATCTTTTTTAATAAAAATGATATAAACATGAATCAATCAAAAAAGAGAGCAGTTTTGTGCTGACCCAGTCTGGGAAAACTCTGCAATTAAGACACTGTTAGAAGTAAAAGTTCAGTAATACACCCAAGCTGGTGAAAAGACTGTGACAAGAATGCTGTTAGGGGAAGTAGTATTCAACTGCTCTCACTTTAGCTGTAAATTAGGCATTTTGTCCAGATTAATCATCTAAACTATTCCATAATCAGTGGAAGTTCTTGCATGGTTAGCTGTAGACAAWTAGTTTAGATGACTAGTATAAATAAGATTTCTAATTTCCTAATATCTGAGATACGACGCTGACCTAAAGCCTAATTATCCTATCTTTTTATTTTTAAAATCACAGAATCATTGAATAATTTAGGTTGAAAGAATTCTTGGGAGGCCATGTGGTCCAGCCCCTTGATCAAAGCAGGGCCGCATTCCTTGAGGTTGGTCACGGCTGTGCCTGGTGAAGTGCTGAATAGCTCCAAGGCGGGTGTTTCCACAGCCTCTCCAGACACCTGCTACAGTGCTTGGCTACCCTTTTTGTTGCAACTTTTGGTCACTGCCTTTTGTATTATCTCTGTGCATCTCTGAGAGGAGTCCAGCTCTGTCTTCTATATACCCACCCATTAGGTAGTTGAAGAAAACAAGTAGGTCTCCATTTTTTTTTTTTTTTTCTTCTGCTTGAACAAACTCAGTTCTCTTGGTCTCTTTCTTATATATCATATACTCCAGCTGCTCACCATCTTGGTGGCCCTTCACTGGACTTGCTCCAGTATGTTCAAATTTTTGGTGTACCAGAGAGCTCCAAGCTGGTCATACTACTTCAGAACCTGTCTCGCAGGCATTGAATTGAAGGGAATAATCATTTCCCTCAGCCTGCTAGCTACAGTCCTCCTGATATAGCCTAGTACGCGATTGGTCATCTTTGCCACAAGGGCACAACAGTGACATGTTCAGGCTGCTATCCACCAGGCACCACAAATTCTTTTCTACAAAACTGTTTTGTAGCCCAACAGCACCTAGCCAGTACTTTTGAAAGGCATTATTCCATCCCATATACAGGACTTTTTATTTGCCTTTTTGAACTTTGTGAGGTTTCTGTCGGCCCATTTTTCCAACCTGCTAAGGTCCCCCTAAATAACACTGTGTAGGCAAGCCCTAGTGTATGGGCCGCTCTCCTTTACTCGATATTATCCACAAACTTATTGAAGGTGTATTTCATCCCAGCATCAGGTCAGAAATAAAGATGTTAAACAGTATTGGCCCTAGTTTCAGTCCCTGAGGGATGCCACTAGCTGCCAGTTGGACTTCATGCTGCTGATCCCAACACTTTGAGCCCAGTGTTCCAGACAATTTTCCACTCAACTTGTAGATGACCTGTTGAAATCCTATCTATCTCACCAATTTGGCTTTAAGAACATTATGGGAGACCTTTGTTGAATATCCTGCTGAAGTCAAAATAAAAAACATTCGCAGCTTTTCCCGTGTCCAGGGAGCCAGTTGTCATCCTAGAAAGCAATCAAGTTATCAGGCATAATTTGCTTTTGCTAAATCCATGCTGGCTGTTCCTGGTCACCTTATTGTTGTTCTTATACCTGCACATGGCTTCAATGAAGATTTGCTCTGCAATCTTCCTCAGGACTAAGGTTAGGCTGATCAGCCTGAAGTTCCCCAGGTATTTCTTTCTTGTCTTTCTTGAAGATTTATGTGAGAACTGCCSTCTTCCAGTCATCAGGAACCTCTGCTGATTGCCATGACCTTTTCAAGATGGTAAACAGTGACCTCACACTGATACCCGTCAGCATCCTCTGCACTGCTATATGCATTCCATCTGGTTCCTTGGACTCGTGAATAAACAATTTTCTGAAGTGCTCCCTAATTTCTGAAGTATCTGCTCTAAAGTAATATTTTATTCCCCCCCAGACTGTGCTACTAGGTTCAGAGATGTGGGCACCTGAACATAGACCTTACTAGAAACTAATACAGAGAAAGCATTGAGTATCTCAGCCTTTGCCATGTCCTTTGTCACCAGGTCACATGCCTCACTGAGCAGTAGGATGGAAGTTTCATTAGCCTTCTTTTTGCTGCCAAAGTACCTACAGAAACCTTTCTTGTGGCTTTTCAAATCCCTCACTAGTTTCAGCTCCACCTGAACTTTGGCTTTTTTAACTCCATCCCTGCATACTCAGGCAATATCTCTATGTTCATAGCAGGTAGCCCATCCTCCAACCCCGTTCATCCTACTTGTGCTACATTCAAAATCTTTTAGTGGCAACAGGGAGCACCTATCACTTGTAGAACTAAGATTTTATTATTTGTCTAATTAACGCTTTAGTAATATAACCAAAATGCAAAAAAGTTGTTTAATAGCAAAAAGTTATTCACAAAAGTTAAAAAAGTTGTTATATATTAACTATCCATATCTACTCCCTCTCCCCACCCCAGTATCTATCTACATATGTGTTGTGCTCACCCTGCTAGTCTCCCTGTGGTCAATAGTGCCAGCCTTCCTCAAGCAGAATAAGGCTGAGTGTTTGTGTGGGCGTTTGCTAAAAGGCTCATCAGCATCCCCACTTCTTCACCTGAAGCAGTGTGATTGATATCCATGGTGGGTGGCTCCAGTTGGGGCTATTTGTGTATTTTTTCTCTTGAAACAGTCTACTTCCTTTCCATTGGTTTCCAGCTCAAGTTTCAGTTTCACAATAGCTTACACCTGCCTCATTCAGTAGAGACTGTTTCCAGATAGGAAAAACAAAACAAACCTCACACATCAATAGCCCTACCTATTTAATGTAATACCTTTTTCACGAGAACGCTCCCTGATTTTTGTTGAAATTATCATTGAGCGTGAGCACTGCAACCAATACTTGAGATTTCTAAATGCTTAGCCAGCATTTTTGAGTGGCTACTGGAGAATGAGTATACGCATACAAAAGGTCACAACACATATACAYGCATATTTGTAGTGCATTTATTTGAATATAGAAATTTACAGGATACTGGAAAACCAAGAGAATTTCCAAAGTCTGACTGAAACAATTGTCTCACTTTAAAGTAAAAATGCTTTTTCAACAGGCAGTATCACTGTCATGCAAAGTTGAAGTGAAAGGAAAGAAAATATATGTCTTGGTGTAATATGTGATTATGTTTCTCATTTATATGTATTCTGCATGAGAGGGATAGAGGTATGTGTTGACTGCCCAGCAGACATTTTTAACCCATCAGATAATCTCAGTCATTTTGATGCTCAGGAATTCTTTTTATGACATTCCTTCAATTCATCAGGCAGAAAAACAGCAGATATTTTTTCACTACTAAATAAAGCTTTTAAAGATGTAGAAAGGTTTGGTTGAGTTTTGGGGGTGGGAGGTTGTAGATTTTTTTTAAATCAAGAAATTCTGGTAAAATAAAATTACAGAAAAAAAATACAGCTCATTGGTATCAGTCAGTATAAACCTGTTCCACTGAGTTCAAAGGACCTTAATACTTTCTGTTAAATGAGGATTTATCACTATTTTCCCTTAGTGATCCAAAATAAGTAACATGAGAGGACAACGAAGCTTGTTTGCTTCTTTTGTTGTTATTCTATCCCCATTAAAATATTCTACATAGCTCTTTAACACAATTAAAAGCTGCAGCAGTGCATATAGAGCTTTAGTCTAGAAATAYGTGATGATACACCACCCAAGCACAGCTGGAATATGAAGTATTTAAATTCAGTTTTTATCCCTGCTTACTCATTAATGCTGACACCCTTAAAATACATTCAGTGAACATGGCAAGAGATAATTAAGATGGGGATATAAGTGAGTTCTCCCGGTTTCAGCAAGATGTTACTTTTGTTGGGAAGACTGACTGTAAAGATCTTATTCATAAAACCTCAGCTTCTTAAGGATGTCCCATTGCACTGCACTCACCCATGTTCATTCCAACATCTCTCCTCCTGTAAGATATCTCTCTAACTTTTTTCCAGTCATCTCCCAATCATCCTTTCTCCTCTTGTTGCACCTTGAAGCCTTAGCCCCTAACTGCCATGCTCCCCTTTCATTCTGGCTCTGGTGAGCTGCTGAATCATCCTCCCTGGGTGCCTTCCCTTCTGAATTGTTGGTGAATGTCCCTTCCTCTTCTGTTACCGTTTCCTTCTTCTAAAAGTCTGTCCACCATTGTCTCACCACAACTTGCACTTCAATTCTCAATTTACTTGATGTTTTCTATGTCCCTTGCCTTCCCTCATGAACCCAAGTCTTTTACTTCTGTTTGTTGAAAGCTCCCACATTCCTCTCTTCCTGGGCGGTGATGGTCTCCCTCAGTTTTCTTGTCTTAGTCTCTTCTGATTAATCCTGTTGCAAAGCCTATTGATAAAGACATAGATCTAATGCTATATTTATATATAAATTTATACACATATATATAGATTTATACATATATATAAATTACACACATATTAGAAGCACACATTTTCTTGTCTTCATTCTATTTACAGGCTAGATAGTAAACAGAATGAAGGATTATTAGTGCCATTGAATCTGAAATAAAAATTATTAAATTAAGTAAAAGAAGAAATAAGACTGAATTTTGCAAACATAAAGTACATGAATTGCCATCTAACACAAAATTTAGGATATAACTGCTGATATAACTGCTGACTGACTCATAAAACTGGGCAGATCTCTTAAGGTCTTATGACCCTCTTCTACTCAGGAAACATCGTTCTTTTCTAATAAGTCTACCTCTGGAATGTGGTGTGGGGCAGTCCTATTCGTTTCATTATAGTAAAGCTATGACAAGAGGATAAAGGACAGAGGGAAGGGCAGGCAGAATACATGCAGCCAGAGAAATATGAAAAGGTTAACTTGAACCAGGTCTCTCTTCAGACAAAAAGAAAAGATTAAAAGGTGATCTCTTCTGGGTAGAAGAAACTGAGGAAATTAGGGAGGATAGATATTGTAAGAGTATTTAACTTAAACTTTGATTATACGAACAGGTAGGCACAACTATTAATTTAAAAAAGAACAAAGGTCTAAGTGATTTCATTATCCAAGGAAATATTAAGGCACATACAGAATAAATGTGGTTGTAGTGAAAGTTTCATATCAGAAAATACATCTCATTAAATTGGTCAAGATTTCATTTCCACTCAGGAGTGTCTACCATTATTCCTTCTTTTCTTAAAAGCAAACATAGTGTTTTTGATTCATTGGCAAATGAATGTTTTTTAACATAAACTAACATCATCTATATTATTCTGGGAGAAATGAACAATTATTCCTTATGGTGTGAGAAATATTCTGTGCTTCTCCGAACCTCTTATTCAAACTCATATGCACAAGTAATTTAATGGCATAAAAATAAAAGCAAAGATCACAGTGTAATAATATATCTTTAAATTCAGAGGCTGGCCATAATGCAAGTCAAAAACTATAACTGTCAATCATGATATGGACAGATGCATAAAGCATAATTTCTTATATAACACTGATGGTGTCATTTGTTCTGAACTTCACAGTCTCCTTTTTATCCTGGCCAGACCTCTAATGAGAGGAAATCAACCAGCAAGGGAGACAGAGAGAACATAAAATGCATATACAGAAAAAGTTTATGGACATGTTTTGGCATAAAGCACTTTATGGAATGTCTGTCATGATCCTTCTATTTAGGAGTATCCAGCATTATCCTCCTCTTTTTTTCAGTGAACGTAATGCTTCTGGTTAGTCTGCAGATGAACCTGTCCTTCTCAAATATGTCTGCTTAGTGTGTAAGAATAATAACTTTGCATTAACTAACAAAGGAGATCCAAATCTAGCAGATAGTCCAATGAAACTGAATTCCCCCTATCATTTTCTTTCCCAACATTTCTTAGAGGAGTATCTACCTATGAATCTATTTTTCCATTTAAATATGGATCTATAGTATTTCTTCTACAAATATGTTCTCTGTCCTCTTCCTGAAAACAATCATATTTAAGCCCATCTTTGTACAAAAAGTGTAGTTTACCCATTGTATAAAATCAAAGAAATGTAGCTTTGCACAGCTTGTGAACAAATGAAAATTAATCCCTCCCCCCGTAAACCAAAACAGATTACACAGAACAGTCATATTCTGACGTGGATATAAGTATACTTACATACATAAATACATACATAAATACAAAATAAATATAAATATATAAATTTAATCAGAGAATTATTTGTAAGTAGCATTTATAAGATGAATTTTTCACTACAAATTTTTTAATTGTCAGTGGTTACTGAATATATCCAAACTATTTAGCGACTTATTCAGAAATGCAATGTACTTCCTTCTTCTCCTGAAGCATTTTTTTAAGAAAGCATGATGAGTGTGTGAGTACAGGCCAGAGTACACAAAAAAGAAAAGAGGTAAACTTCTCAGCAAGAGACATGAAGCTTGTAGTTGTGTGAACACAATTTCAGCCAGGTATATAACGACTTTCTGTGTTCAGAAAGAAATTTTCACTGATGATTTGTGTAACTAGAAGCTGAAAATTAAGTGATTGCTTGCGTTTATATACAGTGATTTTGAAAATGTCATGTTTGCTTAAAAATAGATTTCTGACTAACAGTGCAACAGTAGCACTAAGTCTCTTTCAACTCTCCTTGAAAGCATTGTTCTGATTTCAGTGGCCACACACTGCTAAATGACTGACTTCACCAGCAATGGAGGGTACTCTTAATTCAGTCTGTATATTAAAATAAGAACAAATTACTTTTTGTATTCCTACTGAGAAAAATATATACTTTCTGGTCTGTGTACTCTATGCAGAAAAACCCTTCTATTTTTCTATTCCTTTATGTAAAAAATATTTTTATAATTCCACTTAAAGAATTTATTTCAAAAGAGGTTTTTTATGACTGGTCCATTAGCATATTATTTTTAGCACATGTAAACAACTGCATTCATTTACTTATCTTCTTACAGGAAGAATGAAATAAGAAATCAGATTTGCAGAATTCATACTTCCATTCATGGGAATAGATTCTTAGCTTTACAAATTAATTTCCAAGACTAACATTATCAGCTGGGACCCAAAAAGCAGGCTGAGCTCCAGTGACTTAACACTACAGAACAGAAGTGTCCCTCACATCACCGGTAGGACTGAATTTCTCCGTTTCCATCTTGTGTAGGCTTTGGATTACTTAGAGCACAAGGCCTTTAAGGCTATACACTTTCTTCCAGAATGCTCCTTTTCGCAGTTTTGATAATCTATACCCAAGACCAATGTATTGGAAGAGCCCAAAATTGTCAATACATATCTTACAAGGCTGCATAGCATCCTATGCTGCCACACTCATACTGCACCCTCGTGGCACCTTCCTTCAAAAAATTCTGTGGCAAAAGGTGTGTGTACAATAATCTTAAAGCTACCATTTCTCTTTTTCATGAAATGAAATGATAAGCAGGTGAGCATGTACAATTTTGAAATGGTTGTGAAACATTTTGGTTACTAAAATGCAAAAATCAGACTTAAAAAAGGCTCTAGACAGTACCAAAAAAGTGTTTATTAATTGGATTAGGACCACAGCTTGAGCTTTGTCACCAAAGAAAAAAAAAAAGACAATGGGATGCCCCTGTGCAACAGGGGCATCACACAACTACTGGAGTTCTGAGACACTGGTGCGACTKTCTAGAAACAAAATACTTGCAGTTTAAAAATCATCAATGCAGAAAACAATGAAATCTATTTTCATTTTTCATAGAAAATAAAAATGGGTTTTCTTTGCAAGCTGGACCTATATTCAAAATATTTTCATATAGCTAAATGTAAGGTTACAACAGCAGCATATACAGACCTGCCTACAGAAGCCAACATTTGGACAACCAATTCAACATTAGCTGTTGTTCAAATGCAATGTCAAAAATGGTTTGTGCAATCCTCGGAGGTATAAATCGAAGACTAAGAGTGAGAAGTTGAGTTCATCTTTACACAGCACTGATGACACTGATACTGAAGTGCTAAATGTAGTTCTGTTGTCTAAACTTGGAAAGTGGAGCAAGGAAAGAACTGCAGAAACAGCTCAAGTGCTAGAAAAAACCCGTTATAGAGAGCTCAATATATTTGGCCTTTCTGAAGAGAGTTGAATTAAAGTGTGTAAGTGCCTTTATGGTGGGTGTGGATAATGGATGCAGGACCACTCTTTAAATTAATGCAGAAAGGTACGACAAGAACCAATTGCTAGGAAGCTGAAGAAAAACAGAAATAATAGAAATGGGACACAGAAATTTGTTTCTGTATTTTGAAGTAGTTATTTATTATTCATATTTCAGTGGTGTCTAGGAATCCTTGTCACGGACCAGAACAAAAGGATTTTGGTTTTGTTTTTCTTTTTTGCCTTAAAGAACTTTCAGTTATAACATTAAGCAAATGATAACAGCTGAATGTAGGCAACTTTGTAAGTATAATGGCTGGCAACTTATGAAAGGCCGTCTTAGATTATATGAGATAAAAATCTCATAGGTGTCTGGTTTAAAATGACGTGAACTTAACTTCGTGATTGTACAATGCCCAGAGTTTAGTTGGCACACTGCAAAAAAGGGAGTGTAAATGACAGTATGTAGGGAAAGGGGGTCAAAGTTCTTTTGGGATTGCCTCAGAAGAATCAATTAAACCCAAAGAATACCACCCAGCATGTGACTTACAGACTAGCAGTTACATTTACTTTTGCTTTGCAGAGATTATTAAAAAACAACTAAACCCAGTGATCAACAGGCCATCCATCTTCTTCCCTTGCCCTCTTACTTTTCTCCCAAATCTGAGCTTGAAGCTGCAGCTCTCCCTGATTGGCTGAGGCAGGCAGGTTATAGGTCTCCCATAGCACTTGTGAGGTGGTAAGAGAATACAAATATCGCTAAATTCAGTCACCTCCAYATCTGACCTCTGACTATTGGTGTATGTTAAAAGTACACATGAGCAGGGGAAATGAGTGTTCTAGCCTTGTGTGCTTTCTTTCTTTCTTTACAAAGCAGCATTGCTCAGATGGTTTTCATAAGCGATGTTTTTGCTGAAGAAAATTGCAAAGCCTGCAGAGTTCAAAATAGAAATGATTTTTGCAAACTCACACACAAGCACATATATATTTATAAATGTATATTTAAAAAACATCGGGAACAATTTAGTCATGAAAGATGAGAGGAAAATTCTGAGCAGTCAAAAATATGACATTATCAGGAAGTTTTATGAGAACGATTTGGAGAACTGTAGCTAGCATTGGGTCAGGAACTAAAACATGAAAATACGTGCTCTAAAAGGTGAGGGCATCACACAACTGTAATAGCAGTCTGAATAGCTACAGGAGTGAAGTAGACTTAAACTAACTGCCATATAAAATGATCTCCATAACCAGCATAACCAACCTGTGAACCCCAAACAGAGATGAAAATTGCATTTTAGCAAGTAGATTATAGGTACTGTATAAAAAGACCAGTGCTACTTCAGAAAATCTACAATCTAAGGTTTCAGCAACTTTTATAAACTGAAAATGAATGTGTGATGTGATAGTATATGAGCAGAAAGACTGGGTAAGAGAGTCAGGCTTGATTGATTCATATTAGTGGTTCAAATGGCCTTCATAGTCACACCTGGTTTCTGGACTAACCAAGGATAATGGTGACAAATTAATTTACCTTAATTTTATTATAAAATATTTCTGTGTTGGTCACTGCTCTAGGTGACTCTATGGTACTATTTTTATAGTGACAATTGTGCTGATACCTCAGACTTTCTGTCTGAGATATTACTGATGTAATTTAATTAAGTGCCCTTTTAAGCATATGGTTGAGATGGATCCAAGTTGAAAGAAATAACTTATAATAATTTAAAATTCAATCTTACCATAAGATGAGCTTCTGTTTTCAAAGATTTGATCAAATATCCACTCATTTTCAATATCTTATTGTAAGATTTGGTCAGTCTGAATTAGAGATATTATATGTTTGAATTTTTCCTTTTGTTATGCATTACTATAGATATTCTTATATTTCTGAATCCCCATCACTGAAGATCTTTTTTAAGTAAAGCAATTTAACTTTATATGATGGAAATGAAAAACATTTCTGAAATAGACTATRATGAAACATCAGATCTGATATGAAACATGACCTCAGCTGAGGGCTCTGTCTGATTGGTGTTATAAAATGCCTGACTGACATTTTTAGAGATCTTAGTCTCTTATGCCTTCATATTTCCATAAGAACTATTCAGTACTGTTTTCATTATCATGCTCTCTACTTTAAAGTTAGCTTAATCATAAATGTTTGGACAACAGAAACACCTCTGTAGAGTAAACCTGAGCTCAGCTTCAGTCTAGGACAGTGGGAGATGGCCTGCAAATGCCAAATTAAATGGTTACCCCTGTTTCTGTTAGATTTTTTCCCCCAACTTGTGCATAGAGCTTAGGTAAAAATTATCAAATGACAGCAGGTACTAATCTATTTCAAGTTTAACTAGGGCAAAAGCAGCAGTCCAACATAATGTTCAGTATCATCAAATTTTAACCTAATGAAAGAAACAGATCTCAGTCAAGACTTTTATTATGCCAGTATGATTGTTCATCACGATTAAGCAGCACAATCAGACTGAACACCTTGTTCACCAGTAATTTCTGCAACAGTAAAATTACACCCTTACACCTGTTCTTCACTATACCTTCAAAGAATTTTGCAGACCTCCTTGCAATGAGAGCTCAGGCTGAATTGTTTCTCCATACTCACCTCTGAAAGAAGCTTGAGGTCTCCCAAGATTCACCGTTCTCTAACACGAAGGTGAATGAAAAGGGGATGTATTGGGTAAGAATGAAGCTCTGGTAAACTTTTTCTGGTGCCAGTGCCTGATGGTTTTACTGTAATGACATATACCAGGCCTACTGGAAGCAATTTAGTTCTTTGCAAAAGCCAGCTGAGAMTTAACTGTCCCTCAGAGTCCCAAAGGGAGCCTGTTCCCTGCCCAGGGTGATGTTGCTAACAGCTTTAATGGCATTCTGGCTACATCAACCACAAATGTAATCTGTACACGCTGACATTTGGCTAGGGCAGATGTTCTCTTCCCACTTGTGTATACTACAGTATGCCAGCATGGGGTGAAGGAAATGCATTATTTCCACTTCCCAAGTGCTAATTGGTCAGATAAAAAAAAACAAAAAAAAAACCAAAACATCTTATTCTGTGGAAATAATATCAGGAAGCATGTAGTTGTGTGAACACTGAAAATTGTCATCCAGCAGCTCCTAAACCATCATGAGTGGATAGGCATAAACTACACAAGGGAATAGTATCAGTGTCAGAAGTAAGAAAGAAAAGTGAAAAGTAAATTCACTGGTTGAAATGAAAAAAAAAAAATTTAGAAGTGCTACCATCAACCCATTTATGGTTCAGAGATGGCTCCTGAAATTAGAATAGCCTCATACTGGGACAACTCAAATTAGGAGGTCTTCTCCAGTGAAGAAGACTGAGTCCTTCAAGTATCATCTTGTTACTAAGAAAGACCTTTTCCTCAGGTAACACCATACAAATGTGAATCTAAAATTACCGCTACTGAGAGCATGTGAAGATCAACAGGTTCTAAGGTTCCTTTGAATAATCTGGAATATTCYTGATGCAACCTGGTGCAAAGACAGACTGGAAGATAAACAGCTGGATAGATATCATATAACCCATGCCAAAACCTAGCTTCATATTTGAAAATAAGTCTTTGGATAGCTTTAATTCTCAGCTAACCAATGCAGGATCAGAGGTGTTTGAAAGGGGAATTGGAAATAAAACTGCAAGGCGCAAAGGCTGATGGAGAGCCTGGGAAATTCAGAGGCCAGAGATATCGTGGAGGAGAGGAAAGGGGTTAAGAGATCTCAGATGCATGGGGATATAGAGGGAGAATGGATTTCAGGGGAAAAAAAAAAAAAAAAAAAGGAATAATAGCTTTTTTGTTTTGCTTTTAATACCTGACTGTTTTAATGAGCTACAAACATGAAAATCAGTTGTAACCAACTGAAATTGTTCTGTGATATTATGCTATGCATGCATATTGTTAGAGGCAATGCAGCTCTAATCTGAGTGAACTCTATATGCAGCTGAGATATGCTGGAATGTGCAAGCAGTGCCTACGGAGAATCACAGCCCAACTATCCCTCTCTCTTGCACCCAGTGACCCCATCCTTAATGGCATGTAGAAGTAGGACCAATGGAGCTTTTTAGGGTATATTTGCAGTTGCAAAAAGGTATGAAAAAATAACAGTATGTTAATTTTTTGTTATTTTGAAAACAGTTTGTAGCTTGCTTCCTTTTAAATACATTTGTATTTTCAATACTAAAATTAATGTGGATTAATCAATGCATTGCTTCATGCAATAAAAATAAAATTTCTTTAAAAAATTCCAAAATTTTCATTTAACATTTTCATAATCAAACTAATCGGGAGAAATTAGCAAAAAATGTTTTGAATCAACAAAAATCTGCATGTCTTGTCCATATCCAGTAATTTATTCATATTTTCTCATGTGTATTTGAATTAATTGATTTTTTCTCCAGATGCTGTAATCATTCATTAATGTGAGAGGTTTTGAGCTTTGTCTCATTATTTTTGTAGGAAAAATGTGAATTATCTCTTTTTCCAAAAGAGAATAAATCTGTAAATAGTGTTTTCATTGTTACTTACCCTGTGGATATGTAATAGTGACTATGAAGCATTGCAAAATACTTATGCTTAACGAAATGTAGGAACAAAAATGTTTCTGAGGCAAAATAAGCACTCACTGATAACATTAGGTAATTACATATACAATTAAACAAAGAGCTGTAAAATAAACTTCTTGAACCTGGAGGACAGAAAAAATTAAGAAGATGGCAATTTAGCTAATAATTCAAATAGCAAGGTTGGATAAGGGAGGAATTAGTAATGGTTGCCCACCCCCCATTCCTATGCTATTATCACAGCTGGGTGTTCCAGTCAGTGAATGATGTGACATCTACATAAAAGCAGCCTTGTAGTCTTTTACCACTGGGTACTAAAGGAAAGAGCACAGTGAAGGTACATCTCATCTGGCCCCTGACTCCCTGCAGGTAATTTGCTTTTGCCCTCTGACAGAGTTCAATCCTTTAATAATACAGGCAAACATTGGGTGAACACCTCAAGTAGTGCAAAGATGGGAAGAATTACTCTAAATTTAAAAGCCACTCTGACACTAATGACCGATTCAACAGTGCAGAAGGAGACGCCCTTCCTCCTTCTAATCACGCCTGAGCTACTTGGCTTCATTGTTTTATTCATGCGCTTACCTAGAGATTTCCATCCTCTGTTATTTGATTGTGTTTGTGTGCAATGCCTGGCACAGGAAATATAGTTAGCCTTGGAACAGCAAGAAAATCCTTTCAGGAGTTCCTGGGGAGGGATCTTGCCTCTGCTGAAATCAATAACAAAATGCTATTGGCTTCAGTGTAATCAGAAGTCCACATTAGTTTTGTGTGCATACGTGTTTGTGTGTGTTCAAACCATGGAGATAAAAGAACTCCTACTTTTTAGTCAAAGAATTGCAGGGTTTTCCATAGAAATAAAGATTTGGTAATTCAGCCTAGAGGAGAGTGGTGATGGGGAACTAACTCAAAGTGCTTAAATGACAGGAATCTGCTAACAGCTGACACTCATTAAAGCATCATTTCTGACACACCCAAGCTCATGATTCATTCTTTCCTTTTTACGATGTTCTTCTAGACTATGCTCTGCAGCACAGAACTACCATACTTCAGTTTCTAAGTGCTATCTGCTGCCTCTTATGCCACACCATACTATTTTTCAACAATGGCTCTTCAGCTGTTTTTTTCCTAAGGTGGCTGTTCAGGAAGGTGCTGTATAATTTTCAATCTGTTTTCAGAGAATGTGTTTATAACTATATGTGTATCTACATATTTACAGTGTCCACATGTCATACAATTCATACAGCACTAGAGATTTTCTGTGCTGGTGGATTAAAACTGAGACCTATGTGCCTGTTTAATGCTACTGCCCACTGTTATAGTTATGTACTGAATTTGGCCCTTGGAGGTGGAGAAAACCACACTGGAGGTGTAATATGAAAAACAAAAAAAAAGAACAGCAGAAGATAGAAGAAAAGAAAGCATGAAATCTAGATGCAAAAGCTGTGTATGGCACTTTTTTTCAAAATTAGTGCCATCTTGTCTGTTTTTTTTCTTAAGAGGAAAGCCTTAATTTTTCTTTCCCTCTCAAAAAATGAAAGAAAGTATGGAAGACAATTATAGATATTGTAATTGTTTCTTGGCAACGTTTCCAAATCTTCCTAGAGTTTTGTACCTGCCTTGCTTGTCATTTCATCTTGAATTTACATGTTTTGGGCTGATGAGACGTAAAATATCTCTCTTGTCTCTTTTGAAATAATTGAACAAGCATGGAAAATAATTTCATCTTTTTCAAGGAACAGAGTTCTTCAGACTCCAGGGGGAGCAGCCTGAGCTGGTGATTTTTTTTGTTCTCTTCTCCAGTAGCTGGTAGCTGTCCAGAGAAATGACCCAGACACCTTGGGTGTTCAAAGCCACTTTATAAAACTACTACCCAGTGTAAAAGCTGAACCCTTCCCTTGTAGGGGAAGTAGGGGTAAGGGTAAGGAAGAAGTAAGGGTTAGGCAAAAGGAGTGTTTCCTTTTGGGGATGGGGGGGAGGCTTTCCGCTAGGTGGCACTGCTGAAATGTCTGAAGATTCACAATTCAGCAGTTTTGGTATTCAGATTCTTTTTTTAAAGAATTCTTTACAAAAAGAACATTTTTTCCCCCCACAAAGGTATGTTTGTTTCAGATGTCACAGATAAAAAGATACATACATCTATGCAGAGGTTACCTTGAGATGTGCAGCTATGTATAGTGAAAAATACTCTAGAAGAAAAAAAGAATAATGGGACCCGTATTAAATTCTAAATTTGAGGTTTGTTTAGTTACCTCCTTTTCAATACTTATTTATTTAAGGCTTGTTGACCTCCACTTGAAATCACAAATCAGTCTTACTAGTTACTGGCACTGAATAAATCCTGTCTTTAAAGCTTATCTTCAGTGAGCTTGCAACCTCAGTGGACAGAGGAGGACAGAACTAAGGGGTGAAATACCCTGTGTTGCAGATGAGAAATTGAAGGAAAGTGCATATTTGCTTGTGTTTCCACAAGTGAATCCAGATCTTCTGAGTCCTGCTTCACTGATAAATCTCAGTCAGTTATCTCCAATGTATCACTGTGGACTATTATTCACTATGAATCAATTAATGAAACATTTGTGATCTGCTCTGCCCTCTGGATGCGAAATATATGGTGACAACCAAAAAATTACTATATTTTTGTTTTAGAGATGGTTTACTTTGCTTCATTAAAGCAGGAACAAGCTGTTGTGAATCATAGCATTAGGCTTCAATAATACGTCCCTGACCCTAATGAAGTACTGGGTGTCAATGCTCTGTAGTATGGTATTGCTCAGAAAAACTTGATTTCTGGGTGTAACTGATCCATCATTCAACACTGAATAGGATGACAAGTACCATGATTAGACATTCAAAATAACACAAAGTGAGAAATAAATTCTCACATTTTCTTTTCAGTGAAAAGAAGTCTTGTGCTTGTGAATACTGGTCACTTGCTAGACCTGCACTAACAGATGCTCATTGGTGTATCCAAGCAGTACTTAATCACATTTTTAAAAAGTTCAGAAAAGTTGCTGTGGTTTATTTGGAGATATCTCACACTTTGCTGAAGTCTCCAGGGCTTGCTGACATTCCTGACTCTTTGTGAATGAGGCCTTTTTTTTATTTTCCCTTCATTTGTTTAGCTCTTTACCTAATTGATTTTCTGTGCTAATACACTAAAGGTCTGAAGAAGGCAGAGCCTCAGGTGTGACAGATGAAATAAGGTGCTTTTAGTCATTGCTTTTATCTTCCATGTCTAATGTGTTGGTTACAGCTGTGCAGTTTAACAGCAAAATCAATACATCATTTGCTGCTGGTACCTGAAAGAATTTGGAAGCCTGTTGGTATTTTAACTATTAGGTTTCCCCTGAAAGGCCTGCCTTCCCCTGCTCCCCCYACCTCGTCCCTCCCGAAATCAAATGTCGCAGGAACACAATATCCCTTTCTGTCTCCTGGTGTTTGTGTATGCATGTAAATTTATTAACCATTTACCCTACTGCCAGTTACCTAAACAACCTTCTTGGAAATTGCATCTTATAGTTGATTTATTAACTTTGCATTTACCTCTAATATAAATGCTATTCGGGGCATATTTACTGCTAGCATTTTGAGAATACAGTTCATGAACATGAAAAATATGAAGGACAAATAGGGAAATCATTTGCACGACAATGAGCAAACAAAACGCATGGTCCTGTATGCAGTCCTGGTTTGCTGATGCAGCCACAGAATTAGTGCTATGTAACTACTTTGTCCCCTTTTTTAAGTAAGCACGTTTTGACCTCAAAAAATGACAGAAAATGCCGAGAAAACAGGGCTCTGCCAAAGAAAAGGCAAAGTGGTGGCTTTTAAATAATCTGTTGAGTCATAAATCAGTTTAATTCCTTGTCATGTCGTATATGTTGTAATATTTTCTCCTCGTCTCCTGATTGTACTTTAATTTGGGTGAACTTAGTCCTTGCCACATTGGCGCAGTGTCATTTACGTCTTGTTTTCCTCTGACTGACGCTGTTGTTTCTGTGATCTTTCACACTGTTATACTTATTGCCATTTGCTAAGGAAACCCTCAAACACAAAAATTGCCCTCTAAATAACACGATTACCTTATTATTGATTTATTTCATAGTTTGCTGTAAGTGTTCTCAATGTTACACACTGAGAGATCTGTGCCAAACAAATAACAGGTTCCTGCCCAGAAAGGATGTGCAGAACAGCACAGTCCTGCAAAGAGCTCAGTCATTCCCATGAAATGCTGTGCACCTCCACCTGATATGAATTTTGACCCTGCCTGCTTTGGTCACACCCTGCACCATGACTGATCACACTATGATGAACTGGTTCTGTGACTGAATTTTGAGAATTTTTTTGAGAACTTATCTGAATGAAATAATCATCTGAGAAGGACCCGTCAACTCAATATTAAAAGATAATAAACTGCTATTATGATTATAACTAGGATTGACCAAATTATTATAGATAACAAAAGCAGCAGTCTGAATGTTCATCCCAGTAATGAAACAGATGAAACAAGCTTCAGGTGGTTCAGGATAACATGAATTTTCTCTGCTTTTTCTCTCTACGTGTACTTTCTAGACATGCTCTAAACTGGCATAATCAAGTATTAAAAGTAACAGTTTGAATGGTAATTCCAGCATAGCTGAATCCAACAAAATTATTATTACTGCTGTTCAAATATCATCAACAATATCCTCAGCAACATCCAACTGTATATGAAGATAGCACGCTTATATTAAAGAGATATTTTCAGATGTAGCAGAATTATTTTAAGAGACTTTTACTACTGGGCATATGTTCAATTTAGGAGACTGAAGTTTCATAGTAAATCAAATTGTTACGACTTTATTAGTGGTAAACCATTACTTGAATAACACACCCCCCCCCCTCAGATTTCTAACTGTTACTAATTATTTCTGATGGTTACTAATTGCAAGTGATATTTACACCAATTTTCACCAAAGCAAGTCTTTGTCTTCAGTGTAGCTAAGAGATTTCCTGATAGATTTCTAAGGCCAAAAGGTATTATCATGGTCAGGTTGACTGTCCGTACAACACAATTCACATAATTTTACCAACTGGTTCCTGAACTAAGTTCCTGGCTTCTTGCTGTCTTAGAACATAACTCTYGGAAAGGCACTCTGTCTCCATAAAATGATTAGCACATTGGACAGTCACAACCTTCAGAAACTGTGCCAACTCTTAATTGCCCTCGGAGTTTAAAATGTGACTGTGGATGGTATTGGCTTCCAGTCATTAGAGTTTATTATGCCTTTGTTTGCTACTTTAAATAGCACCCTTATCTAATTTCTATGCCTCCTGGAAGTATACATGGATAGTGATCAACCCATTTCCTCTTTTGGATAAAAAATAGACTCCAGGGTACAGAATATAGAGAATATACAGAATATTATATAGACTTAGAATCCTTTTCAAACTATTAACATGCTTTTCAACCTGTAGGCAACAGGTGTGGGTGTGGTGTCCAATTAATAGTCTTGCCAGTTAATATTCTCGTTAAAACTGACAATACCACCTTTCATTTTGATTTGATTTGCTCCTTTACTTAGTACACCAGCGTGGGAAATCATATGCATTTTGATATTCACTGTGATACCCAAGCCCCTTCTAAAATCATCATTTTCAGAAACAATCCATAAAAAATTATATGAAAGTCTATGTAAGTCTAAATGTAATGAACGTATTTAGATTTTTGATCAGTGAGCTTGGATTGGCTATGTTAAGTTCAGCACTGAGAACTTCAGTGCTAGATATCTTTACAACTGTATTTTTAAAATGCAATACCTTTGCATGATTTTGAGGGGTTTTTTTTGTTTTTTTAAACCTGCTATGGAACTTCTTGAATCTAAGATGCCCCTAGGAAGGTCCATCACATCCCTTTCAACTGGTGTGGTGAGAATTGGAGGGATCAGAGTTCATAATAGCCCATCATAGAGTCAGGGCATTTTATGACGCCTTAATGATGCTCTCTTGTTGTAGCCATTATATCTTATTTTTCAGGCTTTGCTGCCCAGCTAAAGACCCCTGCCATATGGATGTTTTGGATACTTTTGCACCAAGATAGCCTTTCCCTCTCAGAGTACTTTATTCCACTATTAGTGACCCTTTACTGCCTGAGAGGAGGAAAGTTGCTGACAGTGAAGGTAGAGAGCAGAYGTTTGGTACCTTGAAGCCACACACAAAGGAAAAAAACAATCTTTCACTTCAGAGACTAGCTTTAGATTATACAAGAACTAATCTTATCTGTATGGGGATACGTAGTAAATAAGATGCACCTTTTGTGATTCCCGTACTATAAAGTAATACATTAATGTAATTCTTCAAAAAATGAGAGCTTGTTATTCCTAGATATAGAAGGCTCTAGTACAAAGTTAAGCCTCAGGTACCAGCATTGCAATTGTCTTTTCATCTGATACATACCAAAATAATATTTTTAAAATGTTGGTATGAAGAACTCTATAGCATATTTAAACCTGCATAACATCCCTGTTCAGTTGGCCACTGTCAGGGCACAGCGGGGGCTGAGGGCTTCTGGGGGACCACCAGCCATGGCCCGTCCCACTGCCCCAGCCAGTCCTGGGTGTAGCTAGTGGAGCACAGCATCTGCCCTATAAGCAGATCGCACATGAGCCTGTTGCTGCTCCCACTGCACATCTCGCAGAGGCTTGTACTTTCCATGCTTGAGTGACAGAATACAGACTCTGCTGGTACTTGGCCCTGGTTTGTAAACACAAAATAAATGAAAGTGTGGCTTGCCATGTTTATTCACAGGTGTCTTTACTGGTTTAGAGTGGGTGTTGAGAGGAAAGAAATGTCAGATGTTTTTTGGCTGTAGCTGTTTAGCAAAAAAAAACCTAACCTATTTTGAATAAAAACAACATTAAAAAAAGAAACAAAATGATCCTGTGTATGAATGTGTCTCTTTTTCACCAGTCCTGGTGTAAGAGAAAAGAACATTTTTGGTGATTATCTCAATCACCATCAATGAAAAAGGTGAAGAAGAACTTTAAATTTGGTCAACACAGCCACAGATAAAATAGAAGGTATCGTCTTTGAGGTTTGATTCAGAGAAAGTGGTATTCTTCTCCTTTCTGTTTGTTTATGAGGCATCTTAGGCAAGGATGTTATTCTGTGCAGCCCTTGGCTTCAAGCCAGGCTTGTGGTAATATATTGTTGGTCTTGTTTTGAAATTGGTTTTTAAAAGGGGTAAAATAGAGAAACATGTTAATTTACATGTCAATACACACCCCTCCCCACATACTTCACTCCCCAGTCCCCCAGCTAATCAACTTCAGAGAGTAAAGACCATTTTCCCCTTAAAATGCTGAGAGCATCCTCTGGGATGAAGAAAGTGTATGTTCTTAGAAGTCTGTGATATCATGCCTCATGAAGAAGGCTTCAAAACAGTCACCCTCTGTTTTTTTTTTTTTTTTAATGCAGAGGAAAACCAGAAACATTTTGCTGAAAACTTGTTTCATAGTCATATATTTTGTAACTGTTATTTAAGTTTATTTGGGGTTTGCAGTCAGACCTTTTATTTTTATCCAATAAATATCTCTTGGACAAGGGAAGCCATTGCAACCAGCTGGAGTTATGTGACTCCTTCTGCCAAGGTTGGCAGAACTCCCTGACATACCATACGATTTAGCTGCTCTGGGCCAGATGCTTCTTTTTGCTGCAAAATATGGAGGCGGTGTGAAGGGGTAGGGAAAAAGACAAGTACCGAGCTCAGTCTCCCAAACGGGAAAGAAGGGTGGATCTTTCGGAAAACACTTCTCCCTGATCCAGAAAGCTCCATCACACGCACACAGAGTGAGAGGTGATTAATCCTCAGAGCTGATGTGGAAAATGGTTGGTAAATGCAGGATTCGTTCTGGCAGTAGATACTCCATAACACATGTTTTTATTACAGCTCAGTGGAACACTATTGTGCCCTTTGAAAGTTCTAATCTTCTCTCTTTCAGGGTTATTCTTGCATTTTATTCAATGACTTTTATCCAAGGTGTGTTAACAGTGATAAAAGCCAAGACTAGCATCCTCGCTTTTTTCTGAGTAAGCTCAGAAGTACACACTGAATGCCTGCTTGCTTTCCTTCTGTGGCATGAATATTGCATTCTAGTAGTGCTATGGCCCAGATGGAAAGGTGGAGAGAGAAAAAGAGATACAGTGGCTTAGCCCATACTGTACTTTTTAGGGTGTTCTTCTGGGAGATGGAAATCTAAATGTTTATCTTTGCTTTTAAGCCAGTGGAGGAAAAAGTGATAAGGAGAGTACCTAAGCCATGGTTATTGCAATATGTGGCTTGTAGTCTTTTATACCTTTTTATCACACCTGGCCTTTACTGACAGTAAGGCAACCAGGGACTTTGTCTTAAGCACTTTTTTCCTTTGGCTGTAATGACATTACAAGGCTCAAGGGAAACAAAATAAAAAACCCCCATACTTCAGTATACAGAGTTCCAACAAGAAATCAAAGTGGAATATTCTGCTTATCCTCTCAGACCCAAAATCAGAAATCTTCTCCAGCTAGGCATATCTTCTTTCCTGGTTCCTGACTAATATTTACCACAGATGTGCCACAAATATTTTTTCCACAATTTTCCACAAAAATGAAAACAGGTGATTTAAGCTGACGTGTCAAAAATGTGAGTATGCCTTACTCCTTGAAGAGCCTTTTTCATATTTTCAATAACTTAAAATTAATTTAACCTATCAATCCATACTTCTTCCTTCTTCTTTTCTGAAAGCACAGGCATTGGTCCTTTATTCACTTTGAAAATTCTTAATTCTAAATATGTATTCTCAAAATAAATAAATAAGAGCTTTTGGCCAAAAGACTTTTACTCCTGAAATGTCCCCCAGTGATCTAATTTGTCTTTCTTTGAAAACACATGCTCCATTCCAGACCCCATGGAGGCAACTGCTTCCATACCATCCTCTGTAGCTCACAGGAGTCAGAGGAGACAAAAAAGGAGAAATAAACAAAAAGGTGAACATGTACATATTTTTTTGATGATTGAATGTCCAAAAATTAGTAACTTCTTAAAAACTTGAGTGCTTGTCAATGTTCAGCTAAATTCAATTCAAGAACAAGTTTTTTGGAAACTGTGTTCAAAATGTGATTTCTGCTACTATTCCTTTTTTTTCATTAAAAACTCTCTCTCCCATGTGTGCTTTTATTACTTGTTCAAACTGTGTAGAACAAGGAGAATTCACATGCCTGTGCTCCAGTGTCGATGCCAATCTTAAGCAAAGACTTGTGTGTTCAACCCAGATCAAAGCTAAGATTTGCTGCACATCCTTTAGCCTATGTACRTGTTTTTGACAGTGATTTTGTTTCTACAGCTGAGCAAATGACAGAATCATCTTTTTACTTTCTTTCCCCATCTTCTCTCCAGACTGAGATTTCGTAAGAATATTTTCTTCAGTCATATCCCTGATATCTCTGTGTCTCGTTTGTTTTCACTGTGTGTGAACATTCAGGTGCTCAATCTTCATTAGTGCAAATAATCAGGAAAAGGACATGTTAATCTCCAGTTTGTCAAAAGCAATTTTAAAATTGTCTGTTTAATTGTAATACTCAGTTCATGCTGCTTTGGTTAATTAGATGTGTTAACATAGGCAAAGAAAAAATATAGCAGAAGCCTAGCAATGTAACTGTGTGCAAACTGAGAACTGTGAACATTCACTGAGCATGTTTTTTACATACTTCTGCATTTCTAAAATAAAAAGTTTTATAAAAAGCTTATGTCATTTTTCTGATGTTGAAATACTTATTTTCTATATGAAAAAAAGTATTACATGAGTGGAACTGTCGTCAAAGGAGAAATTTCTGTTTGAATTATTAAGTTTTCCTTTTTGGATTACGGTATTCTTTTTTTCCCAGTCTTACACCATGTGTGCATGTAATGAATGCTAAAGTCACTGGGTTCCAGAAGTACAATGTTTAGTTTTCTTTAGTTTAAAGATGTTTAAGTGAAGCTGCATTTAAAAATTTGAACAGCAGGTGTGTTATTTTAACTTGTGGCAATCTCCTCGCAGTCCAATGCTCCAGTCTACTGTCCAAAGGAGGAACCAGGACCAGAAAAAAAAAAAAAAAAAAAAAAAAAAGAAAAAAAAAAAGAAAAAAAAGAAAGAATAAAATGTGTGGGGGAGTGGGGAAGAAATGAACTCATGTTCGTCAACAAAAACAAACCCTGTGGGTTTCCCTCCTCTGCAGAATCCTACTTCAGTCAGTGCTTATTACTCCCTTAAGGCAAAATTCAGTTCCTGATGTCCAAGTCTCTCCTGGGTAATTGATGGGTATCCTGCATCTGTGCTCGAGTAATAAAAGCCAAAGCCACTTAACTAGGTCTTTCAAAAGACCGCTTACCTGAAGTATGTCAGAAACTTAAAAACAATTCCCCTTTTTGAAGTAAAAAATAATCATTGATTTCAGTGGGGCCAAGTTCTTACTCTTCTTTTTAATAACATTTTCATGCTTATTTATGTGAAAGTTTCCATCAACAGAGAACTAAATTTCAGTTCCATATTTCCCATTAGGGTTGAAACAGGGTGCAGGGTAAGGTTAGTCATAATATATTAGGGGTTCTTTGACTTTTATAATAATAAAATATAAATTAAATACTCCTAGTAGATGTGAGAGCAAAGAGTAATTGTGTTTGTGCAGCAATATTTCATAGTGATTTTTCATTTATTAATTTGTTTTATTGATTTGATAAATCAATATTAAGCCCATATATGAGAGAACAAAAGAAAAGGAAATAAGCTAAATTGATATTTACAAGTATGAAATTAACATGAAGTTCAAGGTATATCAAGAAGTGATACTCTGGTTGAATGAACTGAAAATGAAATACTTATCAGAAGCATTTATTCTATATCTTACAGTTAAAATTTTGTGATTATAATGCTTCTATACAGTTTTATACGTGTTCTAAAGTCAGAAATCAATAGAACATTAATTGATTATTATAATTTTAGATAATAATTGTTGTGATACTTTAGGAACAATATAAAATTTTGGCTATCATTGACAATCAAGTATGAGAAAGAAATTTGTATCAGTCAGTGATGACAACCTCCTGAAGAATATGATGATATTTGTATTCTCGTTCCCAAGAACACATAACTAATACATTAGAACATGATGTAATTACGGACATTACTGCACTTTAGCTTTACCTTTTCCTTCATTTCACTCTACTTCAACGTATTTCTCAGTTCCATAATTTTAAGTTTAGCTATGATCTCAGTAAATATCTTAATTACAGTTTTTATTATTTGACATTTCTTTCTGAAACATTACTAAGTGTAATATATTTAGCAGAAACAGTGGGGGAAAATTCCATATTTTGGTCTATTTTTAAATAAAAAGGATTTAAGAATTTTGAACCCTTTTTCCATTTCTCCCTTCTTCTTTTTCTATTTCCTTCTTCCTCCGGTTTTGTTCAATGTTTCCACTGGTGAGGAGAAGTTAAGTAAAGAAACACAGAGACATGGAAGAAAGAGAAAGCATGACTAATTCTACCAAAAATATTTTTATAAAAAATTACTTTTTGAAAAAGTTTTTTTCAGTTGTTGAAGTTTAGAGGATATTTTTCCAACTCTTCACAAGATTTATATTCTAAATATTTTTGCATGTTTTTAAAAAATATTTATTGCATAATTTTTCAAAGTTTAATTGAAATTGATAACTAACATTTAGGGCATGTTCCTTTCCAGACACAATTTATGTCTTCACACAAGCTGATTTTGATAATTTGCTTTTTTCTCTATTTCCTCCTCAAATTATACATTTTTAATTGTTAAACTTAGGAACCCACACTTACAGAGTCAAAAAATATTTCTGTCTGAACTTTTTCACTTTTTTATTGACATATATGCTTTAATATGCTTCACCAGCTTTTATTCATTCATTTTTTTTCTATTTCCTCCCATGCCAGTTTTCCAAGGTACTGTTATTTCCTTTCCTCTCTCATCCTTCCTTTCACCCTTTCCCTGTTGTGTCTTCTTTCCTCAATCATGAATCTTGTTCTCTCTCTTTTTTTATTTTTCACCACCTTTTTTTCCTTTCTAATTACTTTCCTGTCCTGCTCCACTCACTTAAACATTTACTTTTTCTCTCATATTATCTTCCTCTGAATCAGTCCATGCTTTGCTCTCATCACTTGTCTGTGGATTTCATTGTCAAGTCAAGGCAGGACCAAAGGGATGATCAAATCCAATACAGACATCAGGCTAGAATGCCATGGATATTATTACAGAATTGCAGACTCATGGTACAATTGAGATAGGAAGGGATCTCTGCAGATCACCTAGTCCAACCCCCTGGTCAAAGCTGGGTGAGCTATCCAGGATTTTGTCCAGGAAGGTTTTGAATGTCTCCAAGATACTCCACAACCTCTTTCGGAAGCGTGTTCCAGAGTCTGATCACCCTTATAAGGAAAAAAATAAGGATTTTTTTCTTATGTTTGAATGGAAATTCCAGTGTTTCAGTTTGTCCTGTCTCTCTTGCTCTGTCACTGGACACCAACGAGAAGAGCCTGGGTCCACCTTCTCTACTTCCCCCCATCATGTATTTATACATATTGATCAGATCCCCCTCAGCCTTCTCTTCTCCAGGCTGAACAGTCTCAGCTCTCTCAGCCTCTATATGTCAGATACACTAGTTCCTTAATCATCTTTATGGCTCTTAGCTGGACTTGCTCCATTTTGTCCATGTCCTTCTGGTACTGGGGTCCCAGACTTGGACCCAGTGCTCCAGATGTGTCTCACTAGGATTAAGCAGAGAGGAAGGATCACCTCCCTCGACCTGCTGGCAATGGTCTTCTTAGTGCAGCCAAGGATTTCTTGGGCTTTTTTGCTGTGAGGGTGCGTTGCTGGCTCATGGTCAGCTTATTGTCTACCAGGATCCGCAGGCCTTTCTTTGCCAAGTTGCTTTCCACCCAGTCGGCCCCCAGCATGTACTGGTGCATGGGGTTGTTCCTCCCCAGGTGCAGAGCTTTGCTTTTTACCTTGTTAAAGATCATGAGATTCCTCTCTGCCAAGTTCTCCAGCCTGTTGAGCTCCCTGACATCTCAACCACTCCTCTCACTTTTGTTTCATCTGCAAACTTACTGAGGGTGCACTTCGTCCATGATTCAGGTCATTAATGAATATGTTAAACAGTACTGATCCCAATATCAACCCCTGGGGAATACTACTAGTCACTGGTCCCCAGCTGGACTTTGTGCCACTGGTCACAACAATTTGAGCCCAGCAGTACAGATGCTTTTCAATTTACCTCACTGTCCTTTTATCTATCCTGTACTTCATCAGTCTATGTCTATAAGGGTGTTATAGAAGAAAGCATCAAAAACCTTAGTCAAAAATCAAGATCAACCATATTCATGCTCTCCCCTCATCTACCAAGGCTGTCATTTCATTGTAGGAGTCTATCAGTTTGGTCAAGCATGAGTTCCCCTTCATAAATCCATGCTGACTACTCCCAATGACCTTCCTGTTCTTTATATGTTTGGAAATTATTTCCAGGACTATCAGTTGCTCTATCACTGTCTCAGAGATCAAGGTGAAACTGATCAGTGTGTAGTTTTCTGAATTTTCTTCTTGCCCTTCTTGAAGATAGGAGTGATATTTGCTTTATTCCAGGGTCAGGAATCTCCCCCAATCACCATAACATTTCAAGGATAATCAATAGTGTCCTCAAAATAACATTGTCCAGCTACCTCAGCACTCGTGGGTGCATCCTATCAAGTCCCATGACTTAAGTACGTCCACTTTGTTTAAATGGGCCCTAACCTGAAACTCTTACACCAAGGAAAAGTCTTCCTTGCTCCAGACTTTCCCACTGGTCTCAGGGGCCTGAGATTCCTGAAGGCAAATCTTACCAGTAAAGACTGAGGTGGAGAAAACATTGAGAACCTCAGGCTTTTCCATCTCATTTTTCACCAGTTGCCATGCCCTTTTCAGCAGCTGGCCCACATTTTCTCTAATCTTACTTTTGCTGCTAATGTAATTGTAGCAGTCCATCTTGTTGCCTTTCACATCCCTTGCCGGATTCATCTCCAGGCTGGCCTTGGCTTTCCTAATCCTATCCCTGCATGATCAGACAACATCTCTTTATTCCTTCTGGGTCACCTTTCCCTCCTTCCATCTCTTGTACACTTCCTTTTCAGTCAGGAGCAACTTTGTCCATGCAGGTCTCCTGCTGTCTTTGCTTGACTTGCTGTGTGTTGGGACAGACTGTTCTTGAGCTTGGAGGAGGTGAGCCAGCTGCAGGTCCAGCTCTTCTTGGACCTCTCTTCTCTTCAGGACTGTCTCTAATGAGATTCTTCCAAGCAGATCCCTGAAGAGGTCAAAGACTGCTCTCCTGTTATCCAGGGTTGTGATCCCTCCTTTCAGGATCTTGAACTCCATCATCTCATGGTCACTGCATCCAAAGCTTTCACCCCCCTGACCAGTCCTTCCCTGTTTGTAAGTATGAAGTACAGCAGATCATGTCCCCTCACGGGACCCTGGCTCACCTAWGTCAGGAAGTTGTCATCAGTGCGCTCCAGAAACCATCTGGATTGCTGCTTTGTTGTACCTCTGACAGATACTGGGGTAGCTGAATTTCCCAATGAGGACCAAGGCCTGTGATCATGCAGACTCAGTTGCAAAGGCATAGGAAAAGTCTTCTGTCAGAAAATAAAAAAAAAAAAAACAAACCAAAACTAAACCTTCTTCAGAATGCATCTATCTCCTAGACCATCTTAATAGTTTGTTCTGAATGTCAATATCTCATCAAACAATAATTATACTTGTAATAAAAATATTATTATCATTGAATATCTGGGTTTTTTTCCTACTCGGATTTATATTTCAATGGGAAGCTTGCATTGGGTGGCTCCTGAGGGCCTCTTTTCCCTTAGGGTCTATTGGAGGAGCTGACCCTTTTTTAGGTCTGTTTTCAACAATTTCCAGAATCAATCTGTGACATTTTTCAAAATGTAATCTGGAAATTAATTGTAGAGAAAGGTTCCTGTGCCTTCAGAAAGTGTTAGTGAGTGTGTGGGTGGTGTAATGTGGGAGATATATTAGTTGCTATGCATAGGAAAGAAGTATGCACAACAAGAATAAAAGGAGGGAATGTGATCAATGCTGTTACCCACACTGTTCTGGATTTTGGATGGATTGTAATTAGTGTGACCTCCATACTTTAAATGGTAATATCTGGAGAATTCTGGAAGGTGTAACTTGCTATTATTAGCATAATTAATTGAAAACTTAAGAAAACAATATTACCATTAAGAATTACGCTCTATTCTATACTCTCAGCTATATCTAGACATCCCCCCCACTCAAATCAATACCTGATGTTATATCATCATGACATTTTGACATTTTTGATCATGTGTACATATGCCGACATTTAAAAATCCTAGGAGAGAACAGGTATTTTGTTGTTTTGATAAAGCATCTAGGTTTTATCGTTCAGAAGTCTGGGAAAAATAAGTACAAAATATGTGTTAAACTGAGATTGTACTTTCAACAACAAAAAAAATCAATAAAAAAGCAACAAAAATTCCTACCCAAATAGGCAGCACCTAGTGAGTAATAACTTTATTTCTGTATAGCTCAGGGAGGTTGCAAGGGGAGTGTGAAAAGTTCATTATTATGAACCAGAAAAAAAAGTGAGTGCTAAGAAGAAAGAATCATATTTCCTATTGGGATTTCTCTCAGACTACATGATTTGCATGAAGGGCGCCACATCAAACACATTGGGTGCCCTTTTTCAAATATTAATGTGAAGCTTGTTTCAAGTTCTTTCTTGACTTTGTGCCACCTTGTATCAAAGGAAGTTAAAAGTAGGACTTGGGAGTAAAAAATACTTTTCCAACTGTTTCAGCACTTAGCAAAAATCTTTCTGTATTTGATCAGTTCTCCTTCAAACTTTTATTATGTTGACAAACAGGCACATTTTTATAGCTGTGCATTCTATGACAACCTGATTTGGACTTTTTTCCTCCCTTTTTTTGAGGTTTTCCATGTTGCAGCGATGGGTGTCATGACTGACCCACTCAGAACATTTACACGTTACATAATTTAATTATCTGCCTTAGTCTTTTCTCCCATGTGTGATAATTTCTATTAAATATTTATATATCTGAGCAAGATTACACGAAAGTATGCCACAGAAAATGGAGCCCTTAAGATTAAATGTGCGTAGTCTGAGCTGTCTTAATCTTACTTAATTGAACTTTTAAACACCTACGTCTAAGCTAATCAACCTATGTTCCTCTTATAGTCAATGGGGAGAAACAGGCACCTCCCCAGGATGGTTCACCTAAATTAGTCGTCTGAGAGAGACGACATGAATTCTGCTCCAGCAGTAGCAGTTTCTTTTAACTGACTATAAAAGGAGCTTAAAATGCTTAGCTTATATTTAAATTACTAACATTTAGACATAAACGGTTAGGTAATTCCCACTGTAAGTAACTCAATAACAGCACCAACAAGAAAAAACAAAGTGGACATACTTTCAGTCTGTTTCCCTGTCTCCTCAGAAACAAAGAAAGCAGGAGAAAAGTGGCAGGAATTTTTGTTGAGTAATTCATGCATAAATAAATTTCTCATAAAAATACAAGGGATGAAACATATTATATAGCATAAGAGCAATAATTAGAGATAAGAAATGAAATTGTGGAAATCTGCAGAACAGCAGTCCCAGAAGAAGTTTTCAGAATGCAAAACCCATGGTCTGCAGGACAAAAATATGAAATTGCAATGAAATAGGAATAAAATGTAAGTTGTAATTGGTAAGTTAGGAAGTAGTGTTATCTTAGCCTGTGTTGTGGTTTAAGCCAGCAGGCATCTAAACACCACACAGCCGCTCGCTCACTTCCCCCTGGTGGGTTGGGGGAGAGAATCAGGGGGGAAAAAAAAAGAAAAAAAGAAGTAAAATTTGTGGGTTGAGATAAAGACAGTTTAATAGGATAGAAAAGGAAGGGAAAATAATAATAATAATAATGATGATGATGATGATGATGATGATGATGATGATAAAAGAATATACAAAATAAGTGATGCACAATGCAATTGCTCACCACCTGCCAAATGATGCCCAGCCAGTCCCTGAGCAGCTGCCCCCCGGCCAGCTTTCCCTTAGTTTATACACTGAGCATGACATCATATGGTATGGAATATCCTGTTGGCCAGGTTGGGTCAGCTGTCCTGGCTGTGCCCGCAGCTTCTTGTGCATCTCCAGCCTTCTCAGTTGGTAGAGCATGAGAAACTGAAAAGGTCTGGACTCCATGTAAGCACTACTTAGCAACAACTAAAAATATCAATGTGTTATCAACATTATTCTCGTACTAAATCCAAAACACAGCACTAGGAAGAAAATTAACTCTATCTCAGCTGAAACTGGGACAGCCTGAGAACTAAATATTCTCCACAAATCCTGGGAATAAATCTTCACTGAGCTTTCACAGGCTATGGTAGAAGAACTTTTAAATTCACAACTATCAGCCAGATTTGTAGCTGAAATAATCACCATGGAGGTGATTATATACAACTAAAGCTCCTGAAGCATTTTCAGCAAAAAAAGTCCAATGTGCTCTGGAGAATGAAGGTAAACAGGTTGTTTGGTCTGTAAGATACAGATCTTCTAAGCCCTTTTCTTTACTATTTTTCATAAAGAAGAAATTAGAGAGAGATTAAAGTGAACTACTGTCAACAAACATGTGAAAAGCCTAACAGTGGTACTGAAAAACAGAGTAAAATTTAGACCTAATGGATTCTTTATGTGCTTCTTACTACTCAGAAATGTTTTCACACTGAAGTCAATAAGAATGTTTTTCTTGTAAGTCACAGAAGAAGCAAAGTTTTATAGGAATTTCCTGTTGATGTTTTCTATGTAAAAAAAGCAAAGTAATTAACATTTTTCTGACCAGTCCTACCTATGGCCATAAGCAAAATAAAATATAATGATCCAGTCTTTAAAAACATTACCGAGCCCACACACCAGTGAAAGAACAATCTGGTCATTAAGAATGGATGATGTGGATAATGCTCTTCCCTTTTGCACAGAGGTAAAAATTCCTGATTTTAATATAGTTTTCTTTTTTTGTCCTCATTCCCTCAGGATGAGTTTTTTGTCACTTGTAGGCTGGATGTCTTTTGCATGAGTTTTTATTTCCATTTTCTTTGTTTTTTTTCTTGATTCGGTTAAATTATATGGGCATTTTGCACATTTTAAAGCATCAGGGCCAAAATATTCATAAAAAGAGAAGAGCTGAACTTAATATCATATTGTAATCCTATATAATGTATGTTGACACTGGTTTCAAATTTTAAGTATTAATTACCGTTGGGAGACTAGATTCTGCTGTACACCTTTGGCAGCCCCATATATATTGAATCAGTCCATATTTCTGTCGGAGCATATAAAAGCAGAATCTAGATCTATGAAATTAGTGATAGGTTTATTAGATTGTCTAGCTGATGATAAAACAAATCACTATGAGTACTCTAAACTGAGAAGAATGGGCATAAGACCTTTTACCACTTAGCAATGCATTACCTGTGTATTTGCAGGAGTCATAAATGACAAACATGTAATATTAGAAAAGGTCTGCACTAGCAATTTTTGTTGGATATTTTCCAAGTAATATGTCTGAGCTATTTGGTTCTTGGTTTCCACCATTATCAGTAAAATGAAGGTAGAGGAAAGAAAAACAGCATCGCACATGCAACTATCCTCACTTTCTTCCTACCGATGTTTCCTAGTGTAATTCATTTACACAGAAAAGAGTAGCTAGGGTCAACTATGTTCCAGAGCTGAAACAAAAGCAGTTTGCTTTTCCAACCTTCCTCCTAACTCACAAGGAAAGGCAGCAGTCAATGCCCATCTGAAGCTAGTAAAGTGATTAAAAGATTTTTATGAAAAAAAGAAATGTTTTCTCCTTCTTATCTTGATTTAGTGATAGCTTGAAACAAAGATAAACAGAAGAATGGGATCACTGTAGTTACCTATTGCAGCCCATTCAACTTTAAGGTACGTTTTCTACCCAGTTTAATCAAGTTTTAATTTCCTATCAGCTTGTTCTTATGGACTGTATTGAACATCAACATCTTGAGCTATTATAGTGTAGGTTGAAAGGATAAATGTCTTTGTAGGAGAGGTCTTCCTGGAAAAGGCAGAGTTTCATGAAGTGGTATTCATTTAAGTAGTGGTAAAAAGTAATTTCATTCCTTCAGCTTACATGGACTGTGAGCCTATTGAATTATGTTTAAGATTCTGTTGCAGTTGTTACCCCACTGTAAAAAGTCCTAATGTATATCACATGATCTTGAATTATTGTAGAACACGGTGCATCACCAAATAGCTCTTAGCAAACATACAGCCTTAAGATTCTTGTACCTGTTCCCATGTCACCTGAAACATGCCTGCATCAGGAAAAAAAACATGACCACTCCCCTACCCATTCCAGCTAGACCCTATCTTTCAAAGCTACCAATAAAACATGAAATGAGCCAGTGTTTCCCTGCCCACTGTCAAAGGGTAGACTTCAAGATTTTTCCCTGACTGCGAAGTTAGAGGTTTCTGTGCAGGAATATTCTGCGTCTTTTGCTGTCATTTCTCTGCTATGAAATGCCCTGAGGATGTTCCATTTTGGGTAATCCTACTTCCAGAATGCTAAAGCAGCTTTTGTTTCTCTTCTTGAGAGCAAAACCAAAATTTTGTCATTTTGCACAATTGTTAAGAACTCTGGTTTTTCAAACACTATCTTCTTTGCTTCTGCTTTTTCCTGAGCAGAACTTTCTGTCATTTCAGCCTTTATAAAAACAGGAAAAGGAAAGAACAACAAATAATTTGCTCTCTGCGGCAATTTATAAAGACTTAGCTGACAGTTTACTTTTCCTAAGTATTCAAAAAACTGTTTTCCAATTAATACACATGTCTTTAAAAAGCACGATTCCTGAGGTGGCCAAATTGTCCTTAAAAAATAATTTCCTATTCAAGATCTCTAAAACTACATGATACAATGCGTTGTGACTGCCAAACTCTGAATCATCATTTTAAGAAAGGGAAAGAACCACTATTTACGGTCATAAAATACAACTTCATATCTGTCTTTCCAACTCCCCCCCCAGTACACATCAGATCAGAAATTCCCTTTCCTGGACTGAATTAGAGCTACTCAAGCATCTACCAGACAGCAGTTCTGGGTAATATGAGAAACCTCCAATTTTGCACTGTTGGGCAATGGTTCCATATGGCTGTGTAGCCTTAYGGTTCTGACTAGCTGCATAGCCATGACATGTATATTGTATTGCACAACTTGGTATTTATATGATGCTAAAACTTGTAACAAACAAGTTGTTATGAGACAAAGCTGTACTCATAAAACAATGCAATTCACTTTCAGGACATTTATCAAAAGCTTATGTGAAACAATTTTCTGTCTTGACTATTCTAATGGATCAAGCCGTTGATGTGTTCGAGAGCTGTACTTTCCCACCTTTTTGTCTCAAATCACACTTTTAAAAAGAAAAACAGTGTTTCAAGTCTGGGTAGAAATATGATGAAAACTCAATTTTCCAGGGGGAAGGCAATATAACAGGCATCTCAGTGCATATATCCAAGTCTCCAGATACTGTTTTCTAGTAATTTAAGTTGGAGTTTATCCCTTGGTATATGGAGTTATGATTTCTTCACACTGAGGGCTAATACAAAATGCATTAACTGCAAGTGGGGAGTTATAAAAATCCTGAAAGCCAATGGTTTAATACATGAATTTCCAACTCAACTGATACTGTATAAAGTGTTAGCAGTAAACATTGTGCCACAAGGGGATTACCAGGTCATATTGTACTCAGCGTAAGATCTCAGCCACGCTTCTGTTCGATGCTTGTGATGTTACTGTTTGCCTCCCCATCCTGGAAGGGAGTAGCACAATCACTTAGTTATTTTTCACTGGTGTCTCTTTTTTGACCAGTATTTTATAACACGACAACGTATATGGACAAAAGAGGATTTTCAAGATTTCTTAGGATAAGGAAACAAGAAAAACTCTTTGAGATCACCTCAATACTTGTTTGGTACTGTCAGTGTATTCCACATATCAAAAGAAAAGAAACATAAATATAAAAGTTCTATGAACAGTCAAAAATTAAACTGATAGAATACACTATGTAAAGGAAAGTATCCTGGGAGTATCCTACATCTACAGGAAGTGTGATAAAAGATATGCAATAATGGAAAATTAAATTATAATATAGGTCTTAACATCTTAAGGAGGATTGTAAGTCCAGGATGTAAGGCCAAGGTCCTTTAATTGTATGTTGTTTATTCAGAACTTTTAAACAGATACTTCATTTCTGAAAGTGGATAGTTTTATAGATATGTTACTCAGTTGAGCTGTTCTTTTCCTAAGGTAGGATTTTATAAATTAAATATTATTGGATCATAAGAAATTTTCCTAGAATGGCAAGAAGTAATAAATCCATAATTTCATTAACTGCAGAAAAGTTAATAGACATTTTAATTAAAGAATCACCCTAACAGGATTAGAATTCACTGTTCTATAAAGGCTGAATCGTGCAGTGTTTCATTATAATTTCTGAGAATGTACAGGTGCTAAATTAACTACAGGAGACCTCATCTTTTGTTCCTTGCATAAAATAAAAACATATTGTAAATTAAAATGAAAAATTAATTTACAAGGTTATCATTATAAAGTTCAGACAAAGCCTGCTGGCTAGTAAAGCTGGTCAGGAATTTGCTGAGGTGCTTCCGTATTTGAGAATGTTGATCGTGGGAATGAATGTTTTCTGGGAAATGGGTCTATTTCATAAAACTTTAATCACAAAAAGTATCTCAGGACTTGTCAGGTTTTCTTATCATAACTGCAGCACAAGAGACACGAACATTTCAGTGGTCAGACCTCTCATCTTGCAATACAGACAGCTGCTTTGCATAGGGCCACGTAAAGAAGTGAACCTGAATTTCCTACATCTGCAGAGTGTGCCAGAGGTGAGAAAGGTGTGCACAACACAGGTGGCCTGGAGGACTGCCGGCATCCTTTCCCACCTAGTAGCAGAATAAATGCCATGCTGTGTGTCAGCTAGAATGCCATGTATTCAGAGCAGTGCTTAACTTCTGGCTGACATGCTTTCGGGAGCCAAGGCGGTGTATCTGACTTGAGCTGAACCATGTGGATACAGTATCTCAGTTTCACAGTATCATCTTGGCAGTTTCTACATGGTACCTTCCCCTGAATTGCAGGGAAGGAGTAGGGACCTCTTTTCAGTTATTTTTTAACATATATTCAACTCCTCTGACTTCTCTGTAAGCAGCCTTGCTTTCAGTCCCACGTAAAAAAGGATTTAAAAATAATAAATCACAAAATTTTCACATCAAAGAAGAAAGAAAAAAAAGCTCACATTCAGTCAAGTCTATACTTTGTACCAAGTATGTATACAAGCAAAGTGTCATGTAATTTAGACTAAATACTATGTGTTGTTTTGATACTTGACCACCAATTTTTTAATTCAGTGCAGAGTATTTTTCATGCTAAATATTACTGGAAGAGATTGCTGGACACTGACTGAATGCATAATTTGTCAGAAGCAATCTGTTGATGGAATACCATATGCAGATGATTATTTCCAGTGATTGGAGGAACACATAAATGATCTCTGCCTTTAACTTTACTAACAGCAATGCTTTTCATTCAGTCTCTTGTTGGATAAAAATGAAATTAAAAATCAGCCAGCATCCCTCAACTCAGCAATACGATGCCAAAAACTATTTGCTCCATTTCTGTGATAAATGCACCATTCCTTGCATAAATTTGTGCCTCTGAATTCCSAGGCTTTATAGATCAGTTTCTATAAGTTAAATGTTTCCACAAATGGGAAGACTTTTACAGGAAAAATAAAAATTCTTTTATGTAGCATTGAAGGCTGGCCCTTTTTAGCAAAGGCTCACACATTCATCCACTTTCTTATCAAAGGCTTTCTGTACTGACGCAGAAGTTCAGATTCATTTGATCTAGCATAGACATCTGTTTTGTAAATGTTTGTGTTTGAGCTTGTCATCAAGGCTCCCTTCAGAGTCAATGGCCTSAAATTGGCACTATACATGCAACTCATGTTATCCTAATGTTTACACATATAACATAGATAAGGAACAAATCCTAATATATGTATGCCTATTTCTTTCCATTGGCTACAAAAAAAGACTAAGGTAATAAGATCTGAGTTGTAGGCAGCAAGATGTAGATATCTGAGAAAAGATGAGATGAAAGACTTGTTAATAAATACGTTTGTGTTCCGAAAAAGTATAAATATGTTTGTATTCCAAAAGCTAAGTTAATATAAGTTAGGGGCAATATAATACACATGCACAGGTACACTGCAATGGGAACAAGATTAATGACATAAAATATTAATGATCACATTGATAATGGAATATTTCACTGGTGCTTGGAAACTGTTGTGGTTATTGTCTTTAAAAATGGCATACACATAGGTTCCTTTTTCAAATCCAGTCCCCTTTCCTTGATTAAGACAGCAGCTATATGTTTTCAACAATAAGACTAATAATACTACACAGGGATTATTTCTTTATTGTCATTGTTACACAATCATTATGTTAATACTGTATCAGATGCATYGCCATAAAAATAGTGTAGAGTTATCATTTATAATTTCCCAGAACCACATTTGGATATGAATTTTAAAGAATGTATTTTGATTCCAATACATTTTGAGAAACGAACTCTCCATCTGTTCCTTCCCACTCTTACCTTATGGTTGATATTTAGTTTAAAAACAGCAAAGTCAATACAACCCATTATAAAAGAGACTTTAGTAGGCAAAYATTTCTATGCTATATTGAATACGCTCTGTATAATAAAAGTGATTTGAACAACCCTCACTCTACTTCAAGGTTATTAGTTTGCATAAAATATGGGCTTATATCAGGAAAGAGGTACAATGCAGTTGCTGCTGTATTACAGCAGTGTGAACAAAGAGAATAATTATCAAAATAGGACATCCTGAATAATCTTCACATTTTATACTCTAAGTACATGAAAAGATAATTTGAAAATAATGTCTTCATTTTACACACATTGAACTCCTTTGCAGTCCCCTCCCCCTCACACACTGATTTCAATGGAGGAGGCCCGCAGCCAAGAACATTTTATTTATGCCTTTCATCATTTTGTGGAAAATAATTTCAATACAGAGAATGGGAGGGGAAGAAAACAGAATTTGCCATATGTTATGCTATATAAAGAATAAGCAAATGCTGACACATCATGGAACCAGCTCTTCATTTCCCAGGCTGTTCCCTGCACCCCATTTTATACACAAATGCAATCTGTGCCCTTGAGCTGATAGAGAACTCGGGCAGGCCCTGAGGCCCTGTCAAGGGATCAGGGTCCTGGGGCATACCATGGCCCAGGATTGTCTTCCCCAGCAGATAATCCATATATCTATATAGATACTCTGTATGTACCAATAGATAATCTATATGCACATAAAGGAAAGGCCATGATTCTGGTGCTGGGCTTCAGTTTTGTTTTTATACCATCATAAATAAAATAATAGTAGGTAAATGATGATTAATCCCTTCATCCAAGTTATTCCATGATCAAGGTTTTTGTTTTATTTTATTAATTTTTCTAGCTATTTATATCAATTATAAGTTTTTTTAAATACTAAAGGTAAGGKTTTTTGCCTTTTTTTTTCTTTTCTTTTATATCCTTCTTTTCCCAAAACCACACTAAAATAACTAGAGATGTCTGCAATACAGCATTGGGCAAAGGAACCTGAAATGAAGGTCCTGTGTGAGATTCCTGATTTCACTGTGCTTCTGCCTGTTTTCAAACCAAGAAGAAACAGGATAATAATTACCACAGTTTCTGTGTAGAAGTAGTCCCCAGAGCTGCAGGTTGGTGGAGGTTGGGTGCAGAAGACCTGGATTCCTCCACATCCTACATAAACCCTGTCTTGGTTTGGCTGTCTCCTGGCAGCCCATTGCTTGGTGCAGCATCCACATTCACCCGTTTTACCCAGGGAATCACACAAAAAAAATCTTTAATGCCACACTGTCCTAGTTTCAGCTGGGATAGAGTTAMATTTCTTCCTAGTGCTGTGTTTTGGATTTAGTATGAGAAGAATGTTGATAACACACTGATGTTTTTAGTTGTTGCTAAGTAGTCTACTAGTCAAGGACTTTTCAGCTTCCCATGCTCTGCCAGGTGCACAAGAAGCTGGGAGGGAGCATAGCCAGGACAGCTAACGCAACTGGCCAAGGGGTATTCCATACCATATGACGTCATGCTCAGTATATAAATAGGAGGCGCAGTCCAGGAAGTAGCGATCGCTGCTTGGRTATCGGTCAGCAGGTGGTGAGCAACTGCATTGTGCATCACTCGTTTTATATATTCTACCATTACTCCCCCCCCGCCTTTTCTGTTTTATTAAACTGTCTTTATCTCAATCCACAAATTCTACTTTTTTTTTTCTGATTCTCTCCCCCATCCCACTGTGGCAGGGCGGAGTGAGCGAGCGGTTGTGTGGTATTTGGCTGCCTGCCGGGTTAAACCACAACACACACACACACATTTTTTACTGCCTCATCGTGGGTATAGCCTGTTTCCTTACAGCTCTATCAGAAGACTACCTGCTCACTGTCAAAAACAATTTATTCTAACCCAGGTTGAGATGCATTTGCAGGATGCAAATGGGTATTTGCGGGATGCTATTATTACTGTTCTCTGTGTCTTATGACAGACAGGACACACATTGCTCCATGGCAATCCATTTATCATGTTTGAAACATGCAAGTTTATAGAAAATTACTTTTAGTTACACACAAAATATTTAGGCAAGCTAAGTACTTATTACAGGTGTTTTATTTCTTTTTTTTCTTTCATATTGCTAATCTGTTTATTCCAAGAATACAGGCTACAGGGCTAATGAGATACAAAAAACTAAGCACTCATTATTCCTTCTGACTCTTTTTTTAAGCAGTAATCTGGTTACTCTTCTTAAACACCATTATTATTATTATTATTATTATTATTATTTATTTTATTAATTTTATTATTATTATTATATTACTATTACTATTACTATTACTATTATTATTATTATAAGCCCATAGTAAAGTAGAAAATGTTAATCTTACCTTCAAAATTCAGGAGACTATTTTCAAAATAAAATAAAATAAAATAAAATAAAATAAAACCCAGCAAAACCTGGCAGAAAGACAAAGAACTCTGTGGAAAGTATTTCTAAACATTTATTCTTTGACTTTTGCAATTAGCTGATGTTAATCCATTTGGTCAGCTAGTAATTTCTTGTTCTTCTGTATTAAGRTCTCACACAAAGTAACTTTAATTCTTTGAGTTGTTCTTTCAGGATCACATAAAAATCACAAAAATAAAATTCAAGCTATCAGCATGCTGAAAATAGCAACAAAATTAGGAATTAGGAAAATAAAAAACAGTCAGAATAAATTTTGCCATGCCTATCATTTTATACTGTCCATTTCTCTAAAGTAGGCAGGCAGCATATACAACCTTTTCATTCTGCAAAAATTTCTTCCTTGGACTAAATGTAAATTGAGACTAACAAAGAGGTTATAGTATTGTTTCATAATGCTTTATTCAGTCTTTTACAATCCATTGGGGAGTCATCTGATGGACCTAACACAAACACTTAATGTAATTTTACTTTAACTTCATTGTAGCGATAGGCTACCTGCTATCCTTCGTGACCTTAAAGATTCACTGCTCCAGGCTCCTGTCAATTAACACTTTCCAGGGGCTCTCAGACAGTCTGACTTGGCTCTGATGTGTCTGATGTACTGGAGAGGAGCTGAGTGGAGTGTTATTAAATATCTGTTGTGCAGCAGCTATCTAGGCAGGACTGAGATGAATAAGTCCATTTGTTTTTTTATTCCCTCTGGTTTAAGCAGTTTGACTGCCTTCCTATTTAAGCTGCTCAAGCAAGTTTAACAGTTTCATCTCCCATCTCAGACTCAGGGTTATCCGGAAGCTGCCTCAGGTTGTTGCAAGTATTTGAAGTAACTAAGGTGAATAGACTATTTGATGTGAATGAGAATAAAGGCCATATGATGCTGCTCATACACTTTTTTTCTTCTTTTTTTTTTTCCCCCCTCAAATAGAATCTGGAGGAACACATGCAAAGGGATCTGCGATTTGACACCGGGTGCAATTCATAAAGGGTGCCTGTGATTTGGATAAGCCATGCCATTTTTTACAAGTCGCAACAGCAGGCATGAGGCAGGACAAAGGGACCTCCCATTGGACTACTCAAAATATCATCTAGATAGATAGACGTTAGATCCAACATCTCGAAAGTCACTGTAGCTCTCGACCAACATTTGAACAGATCAAGAAAAAATATCAAAGGGTTTGATCTAGAATAATTTACTGTCCTTATGTTGTAGATGAGGACTTTTCTTCTCTTGAATCCTAATACATTTTAAGCACCTCAAATACTATTTTGTAAACATTAACTTAATTTAACAAGATGAAAACCACTGTACGTTCTATATGTTCAGTTTTTCACGTGCCATTAGTTTATCTAAATTCTTCTTTCTAATTCTTATGACATGTTTCTTCTAAATCTCTTGAACAGAAAAAAATAATCAACCTTTTCTAAGATTGGGCTGTTACTTTTAAATTTAATGCCTCTGAAGTCTTGGTTAAGTTTAGAGCAGGAAAATGATGTTTAAGGCAATATTAATTATTAGAATTGGTGATTTACTGGAGTCATAGAAAAGTGAGTTCTCAGGTTAATTGAAAGCAAGTGCGTATTGATGTGAAGGAGAGTTTAAAAATTCTGGTTTTGCATAGAGGATTAAAACAAAACACTTAATGTTTAATAGCTTTATAAGTTCTAGTTCAGAAGCCCTGAATTTCTAGACAAGCACAGAAACATGAAAACGCTGTTTATAAGTGATTGATTCTGCATTCTAAATTTATGTATATGAATAAGATTTCTGGCCAAGACCTATGGAGGAATTTAGGATCCCAACTCTCACTGAAGTTGAATGGAAAATTAGGTTCCTAGATATACCTTTAAATCTAGGAACCTTTAGGTTGCTAGGAACCCTTACCTTTTTTACTGCCTCACAGAGTGGCAGATGCACGGATTTCATTTCAAACCTTCAACTTTTTAAAAACTTTTTTCAAGTGAAAAAGAGAATAATTAGAGGAAAAACCCAGAAAAATTATATTTGACTATTGTTCCTCAGAGCTATGCATTAATAGGCAATACAAATATTGCACACATTAATATGTAGTACCAAGTTGAAATGTTACAAAAAAAGAAATAGGAAGATAACAAGAGCTTGTTTACCTATATGGCTTGAAATGCTCGTAATATTGTCAGAGAAGGTCCTGAGATATCTAAATCTGAACTGATACTCAAGTAACCTTTGAACACTATGAAGTTTGAGTATATTTGAATTCAACTTTCCAGTTTATATTCCATTCTCATTAGAAAGGTTTTGTATGATTGGAATAATTGGACCAAAATTTCTCTTTCTAATTGTTTCTTGGACCAAGGCTTATCCATTTAGTTTGGAAATTTCTTTTAAAAAAACACCTCTGCCCTTTACTACTAGTGTCTTCTTTCAACACTTATAATTGTGCATAGCGGTGACTTACTTGCTTTTTTATTTTGACAACATTGCTTTAAGGAATTATTATTCATAAAGTAGGAGGCAACCTTTGAAGATGATAAGAGCCATGCAATGTGCTCAGTTCAAGTAGCAAAAATAGTACTCGAATTCAATCTTCTTTCAAGTTTGATCTGCCTCTCAGAATCAGGAATGGTACAATAGAAATTAGTATGTGTATGAACTACCTACAAAAAGACTTTCTGCAAAGGGTTCTGCCTCATCCTTCCTTTCCTCTCTTTTGCTCTCAGTGAACTTTTTTCCAGGTTGTTAAATGTGATATATTAAGAATTTAAACTTGGCTCACTAGAACAGGCATGTGAAACAAGTAATCAGAGAAATAAAAACTTAGTACATCTCTTTTACCATTTTACTCTTTTTACCTACACACAATGTCCTATGGCAAACGGAGCTGACCTACATGGGAATTTCAATCAGATTTTGAAAAAAAAAAAAAAAAAAAAACACCACCAAAAAAAAAAAAAACCCCAAACCCACCAGCCCTCATTTCTGATCTAACTTGAAAAAATGAAGAAAAAAAATAGATTGAAATACTGTGATAGCTACGTAGATAGCTTGATTAATATCACCCCATGAAAATGTAAACAGAATAGAATGCCTTATTTGTCTGCTTGATTCAGTGAGGCAACAGCCTTGTACTTTGCTTATTTTTTCTTTCTTCCATTTGCTGTCTTGTGTTTATTTTACATTACAGGGCATTTATTTTGCAGGAGGAACTTTTCCTCTTATATCATTTCTCTCTTGTGGTATCATACTGTGTATGTTATGTTTATTCATGAACAGTGAAACACATTTCCTGGGCACTAAGGAATGTATTGTTTTAGATCGAGTCTCAATCTATGCTTAAGTCCATTCCTGTTCATAATAATTTTCTTAAAGGGACTTAAGCATTCAAATAAGTCAATTATGTGCTCAAGTGTTTTTCTTTATAGATATGAGAGTTCTATTAATTATTTCTTTTCAGTTTTTAAAATGGTGTCGTTTTATAGACTATGTACTGAAGATATTGAGGCTGGTATATTAGCCTCACCTTATTGTTAGATATTCCTTACAACATGATTATATACAGCTTCAGCAGAGACACATAGGGAAGTCCTGTGTGTAAGAGTAAGTTTCAACATTATTAAGTCAAGAAAGGACGAAACTATAAATCCTCCATACTATTTGAATGTTACTCATTATTCAGCTAAGTAGATCCACCTACAAATCTCATGCAGATGCCATCCCAAACTATATTTTTTATTCGCCTCTTCTGTTTAGGTTGTATCACATGGAAGCATGGTTATTTCATAGAGCTGATGAAAATTTAATTTCCARGATCTCCAGAGAATGGCAACAGAGGGTTCAAGAACCTTGGAAGTGGGTGCTCCTGCAAAATCAAATCATTTGCAGATTTTTGATTGTACTCCTGCAAATTTTACACAGTATCAAATGTCATTGAGTACACAATCAACCAGGAAACCCCTTAAAACTGCCCAAGACAGTCATTATGGAAGATGGCAGTTTAGAGGTAGCTAGCAGTCACTGCCTTTGCATACTTCCTTGATATAGTCATATTTTCTGGCATCCTGTTGTGGCTGATTAGGGTTATAGAGCAGCTATAATTTCAAAACTACAGACAGTTCAATGGGGAGCAGAAGAGTGGGTTTTGATCCAGGGCTTTTATCTCTAGATTTGCCCAAATAAAAGCAGGACAAATTTGCATCATCTTCAGTGTAATTGGCTTTTAATCAAAAGTGATTTTAACATAAATATTGAGATTTTTGTTCCTGAAGCAGCATGATTGTTTGCATTTCCCCTTGAAGCAGGATGTAAGTGCAGATGCCATTCGGCTGGAACGCTGACAGCCAGCCGAACTACACGGGCCATGACCTCACTGAAACAATTATTTATTTTGCTGAGGCAAAACCTGCAAGTAGCTTCCAATGCAGAAAGTAGAAAAGAAGCACTTTGTAACGAATATATAATCTCTTAGTTACAAGCTGAGATAAAAACCAATCAGCTAAACAAACCAATTTTTCATTCAAATGATCATCCAAAAGGTCCCATCAGCAGCTAGGACAAACACAGCCTTCTAATATAAATAATACAACTAATGTAAGACTTAAACATGAGCATGCAGCCCTGCACTGAATAGCGTTGTTCCCCCAAATCAGATCTTTGAGGGAAATTTAAAAGCTAGATTGTCACATGGACTATCTAGCCACCAACATAACCAAGGTAGGATGAGGCTACTCTTCTCACTCCTCTCTGTGTCAGTAGTACACAGCACAAGAAAGGTTATATTCCTGCTACATTACTCTCCAGAGTTGATGGCTCGAGAGAGAGGAAAGATAAGAAAAGAGTGAATTGAACAAAGGCTATTTACTGTTGCTTGCTATAGCAACACAGATGAAATAGCACGTATGCTACTATAAACCAAAAAAAGCACAGAAAGAGTGTTGTTTGAGTATGGCGGCCAGGCTGTATTTTGTCAACAGGTGTGACTTCACTTTATTTACTCTCTGAAGTGATCATAAACAAGGCATTTGCAAAATAGAAGTGTACCTGGAAAATCATAAACTCGGCATGATCTAATAAGCTTTCTGAGAGGTAGGCAGGGCTAGTCCAGTTCAAGCATCAAACCAGCTCAGTTCATGGGCAGGGCTGAGCAAGACCTAATGTAGTCACGCTCTGAGCCGAAATGCCTTTGAGAGTTTTCTCTGGAGGAAGTGAATCTACCTCAAAGTTGTGTCAAAGGAGGAAGAATCAAAATGATCTAAAAAAAAATTAGATGTAGACAAATACAAAATGATAAATTTAAGGAAAACCCACAGGAGCTACACATACACCATAACAACCCCGACATCAGATATCACTCAGGGACAGACTGTAGCCTCATTGTGGATATATACATATTTATGACATTAGCTCAATGCTCAGGGACAAATGCAATGTTAGGGAGTACTGGGAAAGGAACTGAAAATAACTGAAAAGTCACAGGAAAAAAAAAATCCCAATTTATTAATCCATGATGCACTCATAGTGTGAAAAACACAGGAACTCAGGTCATAAATGATAGAGAAGAACCTGAGAAAGACAGAGAAAGACACAAAATATTATCAGAATTGAAGAACAGCTTCATTACAAGGAGAGATTCATTAATGTAATATCCCAAGCTTGGAAGGAAGACAACTGAGGAAGGAGGGAGGAACAGACGGAGAAGGGAATGGATAATGCTGATGAATTACAACTATTATGTACAATTTTTAATAGCAGAAAACCCAAGGGGCACAAAAAAGAAATTATCAGGTGGAAGCTTTAAAACAAACAAAAAGAAGCTTGTTTCACACAGCAGATAATTAAAATGTGACACACATTGCCAAAGGATGTTTGGATACCAAACTATAAATGTGTTTGAAAAGTGAGCAGGTAAATTCACAGAAGAAAAGTTAATTAAAGTATACTAATCAGAATACTGAGGATAAAACATCCAGATCAGGAAGTCCATAAACTGGTGATTTGTCACGAGACAGGAGGAATATAGTGGGGTCAGAAGGAGGACATAATGATGGAAGTATCACTGTACTCCTTTTTGTGCACTGCATTGAAGAATCAACTACTCATCTCAGCTAAAACATTGCACAACATGGACCRAAGAGTTTACTTAGCTGTCACTGCATATAGCTGAAACAGTTTTACCATGGAGTGCATTATTTGGGAATTGTAAAAGATGTGCTAGCTTACCTGACATCATTAATAAAAATGTTTAAATATCTATGTTATGGAGAAATTATATCAAATAACATTCTAACTGAAAATGGATGTGCACATTCTAACAACTGCAGGATAAAAACAGTACAAAACCCCCTGGATAAGAAAGAAAGAGATCATCATATATGCATTTTAGGAGACCGCTAAGCTTCAATCAAAAGTTTATTCATGTATGTAAAGTTATTTTTAAAATAATAGAGTCTTCCTTTAGATTAAAAAAGAATTTTCTTGTAAAACAGCAGTGATATTTATACCAAAAGGTATCAGTTAATTCACTTATTCAGTGATTATATTAGCCACTGTAATAGTCTTGTTTAGAAAAATATTTTGCTGCAAAGTCAAGATTTGTTAGAAACATATAGAGGAAGACAGGAGTTAAGGTTGATGGTTGCTAAACAACCATTTCTTTCTCCTGGATAAGAGTAATGCAGTTGTTTATTATGTGGGCTGAGTGAGATGTATGATATCTTTAATATTAATTTTCTTACTTTCAAAATAGTAGAGTAGGCAACTTACGTGGACTTGAGCAATTCACTGCCTGGCAAACCTTTCTAAACCTTTTTCAGTGTTGTGATTTGTAGAGGGAATTAGAGAGACCCACATGCAAGGAAGACCTTAAACTATATGTGTATATAGATGTGTGTGTGTATGTGTGTGTGTGTGTACAAATACACATATACACATGCCTTTTACAATATTCTCTGGGTTTTATGTTCCCAAGGTTAAGCATGGGCGTAAGTGATTTACTAAATGAGGACCATCAGTGCATACAATCACTAATCAAAATTCCTACAGAAATATATTTGAAGTTTTGTCTCACTAATGTTTATATGAAGCTATTGTTTTAGAACACTGTAAAATATGCCAAGGAGTTAAGACTCAAGTATKGAGTTTAATTCAATCCTTTTTTTAAATGCATTGAGCCAAATCCCAATACCTGTAATTGCAGTATAACCCAAGGTCCATTGAGCTAATGGATCTGGGAGCCAATCCTGAGAGCAGGGTTTGGCCCAGACTTTAGGAAGACAAAGTACGGTAAATTTTGGAAAATCTCAACGCAAAAACTTTCAATATCACAAAGTTTATATGTGTAAGAGCATTAACTGAAGTGTGGATGAAAGCCGTAGTATTTGTAAAGAGGGGGTTGCAGCTGTAACTTCCTATATGTGGGCCTGAAGATTTACTGCACATTTTACATGTACATCCACTATTTCTCTAATGAACCTTGGTTGTTTGGCAACTAGGAACAGCTAAGCTAGCAAAAATCAATCTAAATGCTCTATCTTGCTAAATCTTCCTAATGAATAGTGTAAACTGAAACACAGTTGCAATAAGACACAAATCTTAAAGTTAATTAGTATTTTAGTGCAGCTGTTTGTCATCTGGACATAACATCTAAAGAGTTTAGGTGATAGATTTGTTCTCAGTTATAGGTCCGAAATGCAACTTGACATTGATTGTATAATTAAAATTCCATTTACTGTGTAGTCTTTTACCTCCATCATGAAAGGGAAACACAGTATATTTGGGATGATTCCATAAGAGAAACCCATGAATGGTCTTGCTGTTACTCCAAGAAGAGGTAGAACATGGTCTTCAACAAACTAAAAGTCACACCAGGGTGACTAGGTAGATTCTGCACTATGGGATTTCTATATGGTTTGCTTACTTGCGGGGCAATGCAAGTGTTCAAGCTAGTGTTCCCTTAGTAATACAAGAGACATACAGACACAGGCTGTGAACCTTACGCTGCTTCAAAATAACTCCTCCATGGAACACATTAGTTTCACAATCAGCTTTAACCACTTTGTCTTTTAGCAGAGATATGTTGAGCACTTGGCTGATTTTCTTTTTTTTTCCATCTCAGACAAGGTCTATATGAAACATTTACACTTAATGCTGGCTAATGTTTATCCTTCAATTTAAAAACATACAAATTTTCCCTTTCATACCTTAAAGACATGCTTCCTTCACAGAAAACAGGTCTTTGAGGTGGCTGTTCACACTGCTCTGTCCTCCTGCTCTCTATCCTGAGAACTGGACACAATGAACTGGGTATGGGATGTTTCCAAGATCTAAATACTAAGGACGTCATGAGTTTTTTCTAATCTGTGTGATTTCAATGCCTTACTTCCACCAAAAATCACAAAAAGTTATGCACTCTGTGCTCATTTTCCTTTCATGCACGAGCATTTGTACAAAGTAGAAAAGCAGCAGTAACTTATGATGCTTTAACCGCTATAATAGCTAATGGACTTTGAAGAGAGCATAATGGGCTGAATACTATTCTGCTAACCTGCTCCCTGTCCCCACTGCCCTTGACAGCTACAGAGGTCTGCACGGCAGCTATACTGTGACTGAGCAATGCATTGTTGCTTCCTTTGCCCTCTGCCTAGCTCTTCAGCTCTCCTTTGTGGGATTTGCATACAGCCCTTTGTGAATTCTTCTCAAATGTATTTTAAGTACAGTAGAATTCTTTACAACTTGTCAGGAATACACAACAAAGATGCACTAATACCTAAAAGCTTCAATCGAATACAAAGGACTTGCCTTTGGGATGCCTGATTTACTTTCCCTTTTAAGGAAAGTATTATACAGTACATCATTCTGGCTGGCATCACACTGGATGTCTGTCAGAAGCTACCTTTTTTAACTGTCAACCCATCAAATTAATTGCTTTGTTCTGAATGTGGGTTGGGTGATGACATTTTTTTTTTTCTTTTTTTTTTTCTTTTTTTTTTTTTTCATTTAACCTGCTGATAAAGGAGCTAGATTTTGGAAGAGAAAGTATAGACATTTTTGAGAAGGACAAAATGGACATTACAAGAACTGAAAAAGTAATCATGTTTATATCCTTATGAGGTAAGTAAAACTATACTGAAATGGTAGAACAAGTGCAGGCATCTTGCCAGCATACCACTCAGACTGCAGTACAGCTCTTTTAAAACTTTGTCAAGTATTTTGGCACTGAGAAACTGCTGACAAATTAATATGTTTATGTGCTGCGTACAGCATCTATTTTGGACTGTAGTGCCGCACTAAACATATTTTCCCAAATACACTCACTTTATCAGATTTTTTTTCCTCTGAGAGGTTTCCTTATCTACTTTAAACTATGCAGGAAGGTTTTTCTTTCAACTGTTTTTCATAAATATTTCAAATTAACAATTCATTATTCGATCCTGTAGGGGCTTTGGACACTGCAATAATTGTATGTAATTTTCCTATATAGCATACAATTTTATCAAAAATGCAAAACTCTTCAGGCAACTGGAAACTTTAGGATGGTGTTTATTATGGATATACAGGAGTGGATATACAATAAGTGATGTTTTGCTTTCCTTGTTAATTTAAAAAGTAAAACGAACAAAAAAGCTTTGTTACTGCTGGACCAATAAAACTGTGTATACACACAAATTTATTTTGTTTATTTTATTATGTGTATACAAACACTTTATCTGTATATATATATACACGCACATATTTGTGTGCATGCATTTCATTCAAAGTGAAAATGCTTCCAAGTAAAATGACTTATTTATATTCTGCTAAAAGGTATCTCTAATAAAAGAAAGTAAAGGAAATGAAGGGCTAAACGTAGATACTATAAATGCAGAACAATGCCCTTCTTTTATTGAATAACCTAGTACTCACAGCCCCTATCCAGACTGCAGGAAACTGAATTAATTCCTTCTTCTCTCTGATGAAATTTGAATCCAGTTCACCCAGGTTGAAAAACTGTTCTAAATGTCCTGCAAAAGATTACAAATGGGGAAAGAGAAGCAGATTCATTCAGTCTCCTCTGTTTGTGTTGTTGCACCCTCTCTATACTCTCCACACTTCCGCTGTGTGAAAGTGTGCGATGTGTATGCTGAACACACATCATTTGGTGTCTTGAGACATTTGCCCAGTGCCTTCAATAACTCCTACGACGAGAATAAGGCTCCCTCATGGCCGCTCCCCTGGACAGCCCATACCATGTGACAGTGTGTATGGATCCAAATCCTCTGGGCACAGGAGAGAGTTGCGCTGTCTCCCAGCATGAATAATGTCATGAGCTGAAGGCTGATAAAAGAAAATGCTGATTTTGTGAATCTCCAGTCTCCCCCCAAATTTCAGGTGAAATTGGTGGATCTAAGACAAATAATTAATACTTTTTGATTTAATGAAAACTGCATTTTTAATGAATAAAATATTTATCAAAACCAAAACACTAATTTCATTCAAGACTGAAGACAATGTGTTTCAACAGCATAGACTTTTTCCGTCATGCCTGACATGGCAAAGCATTACTACTATGCTAGAGATGAGGCTGATTTACATTAACATTTCTAAATTGTAAAGTTCAGAGGCTGCTTTAGATGACCTGGATAGAGGTACATCGTAGGTGCTCTCATACCAAAAGACATTGAAGTTGACTATAATTCAATGCAGTAACTGACACACCGTATCATCCCTTATTATAACATCAGTCATTTTTCCAACAGATAGGCATGTCAGTAGAAAGAGGCAATGGACACTGTCCTCCAACCATACTACTTCGGATGACCAAAGTACTTCACTAGTAAATGGCTGCACCCAAATTCTGAAAGCTCCTTGAGGTGCCTATAACTATCCAAAACCTGATTGTCACCTTTACCAACCACTAAAGGTTGGTAAGATAATTCTCTTTACTTTCACTGAATGACTTCAGAGAGTAAGCAGTACCTGTGTTTGGAAATGCTTAATGGGAAAAGATGATCAGTCTTTTTCCCCCTTCCCCCCCAGTCCTTTGAATTCTAAGTCAGAAAATAGTTGCCAGCTCTATTTTTCTGATTTGTATTCCCAAATCTGTCAAATCCTAACTAACCCAAATGTGTATTTGTATCTCATTAATACAGTTCTTGCAATGCACTTTGGTGGCATGAAATTGTGCTTAGAGAAGTGCTAATACAAAGTAAAACACAGTTAATGGGGCACTGAGGAAGACAATTAATGCTATTTAGCTTCCTTTGTAAATGCCTACCTACTTCCAAGAGCAACTTGTGTTAACGTAGTAGTGTTAAACTGAAGATGTCAYACATTCACGTAAAGATACATTTAAAACCAGTGAAAGAAAAGAGAAAGAAAAAGCCTGGGGACATTATGTTCTCTGGCAAACTGATAGTTACAGAAGTCCAAATAAAGATATCGAGGAAGATCTAAAGTGTGTGTTCAAACACAGTCGTCTTATATCAAACAGGAAAGCAAAAAAAAAAAAAAAAATGTTGCTGGAAAACCTTGTAGTAACTAATGCAAACAAAAGAGAAGCAGAAAATTGATAAGAAAATAGAACTGGCTTGATTAGATCAATTCTATTAAAAGCTCTGAAAGACAATAAATGATTCAATAGAGGTAATCTGCAGTTCAGGTTTACTCAGTAATCCACTGGAGGTCTTTGTCAAAATCTTTTGACAAGCTAATTAAAAGGAGACAGTTATGCAGCACTGAGTATTTACCTCTGTGAAATGAATCAACTCATCTTCAAGTTTCTATATCCATATTTTCTTCTTAGCAGTGTCACAGTGACCTTTCTGGATACCATTAATAAACTCCTCCTTCATCATGATAGCTTCAGAGTAACATGTTATTTGACTGTACAGTTTTGGGGAGGATTTTTTTATGTTTAAGTAAAAATATGGAGAAAATATTATATGGTAAAATTCTAGGTATTGTAAGCCTCAACAAATGGTATAGTCTGCATATATCTTTCTATCTTACAGATAAGAAAAATAGCCTGAAAATAAATATAATAAAACCCTATATAGAACTCCAAATAGCCAGAATCTATGATGAGAATACTTAAGCATCTTAAGACACTATGATGACAATATATTTCATTTAAGATACATTTATATTATGTCTTGAACACTTCCTAATATGACCGGAATAACATTATTTCTTTATGTCATTTTTAAAAAGTTGTTTAGAAAAAAGCAAATTAAAAAATTCCAGGTCAATTCTTAGCCCAATGCCCCACAGGTTTGTTTTAGGATTATAAAGATCTTAGATATTTTCACCCCCTCTCCAAAACACTTATTTTTTTCTGAAATCCATCTCAAAAAGGATCTAAGAAATCATTATCTGCTTTATTCTGCCGATGACAATACTGTGTATATTTCTGATTTGTATTTTTTCTGTGTTACATAAAAAAAAGAGTTGTTAGTCTGCATGATTTTCCCCAAATTTCCAGACATTCCTAGGGTGAGTTGCATTCTCTACTCAATAATTGCAGGTTTGTTTCAGCCGTCCTTGACCAATACCATTTCTACAGTGGAAGTAAGTTGATAACCAAGGCTCTAGTCACTACTCTGATTGACTCGCTATACAACTGTCCCTTTTCTGCACTTCACTTTGTGCCTCAATAGAAAGAGGCTAGTTATGCTTGCACTAGAAAAGCTTTTTTAAATATGTGAATGGTAAGATACTTTGATGATTTAAGCTAAAGCTTGTTTTTCAAAGCTGGGACAGATTATTAAAAACCACACTGTTCCAAGGGATACATACAGAATCCATAAAACTGTGTCTGAGTGCTGCAGCACTGAAGTTAGGGCCAATAAAATCTACAAAGGAAAGTCTGTTCCTAAAAGGGAGAAACAAAGGGAATAGTCTCCAGAGGGGACCACATATAACAACTGTTAGTTTTGCCACAGGAGACCTTATGAGCACACCTACAACCTCTGCATTCCTTCAATAGGATGGCTTTTATGTAACATAGTTCACAGCAGTATTTTGGACGGAACAGATTAGGGTCAGTCTAGTTTCTTTCAGTTATCTGTTAGCTAGTGTTAAGTGGCAGGTAAATGGCATTGTTTCGTAGAGTTTGGGGGAATATTGTTTGATGCCACATGTCCCCTCAGGTAGACAGCTATCAGTCCCATATTTGAATTAGTGCAGGACTCTGAAAAGGGTATTCTAATACAACTAGTGCTTTTACTGTAAATGACCCTTCCGTTAGAGTCTACAGATGTTCCCACATTAGCATTTTATTTTGGCCCAGGAGTGAGCTTTTGAAGCTGATCTACCACAGATTGTCCCCTCTCCCAGTGCTAGATTAGAGCACACAAGCTGGATTTCTTCTGGACAACACCTAACAGGTGCGCGTGTGCTCAGAGCACACCTCAGATGCTTCTAGGGCTAGCAGGCATTCAGTCCTCTCAATCAGGCTGGAATGAGTCTGAAGCACCCCTATATTCCAAARCTCATGTAGAAAGGACATCATGTCCCCATCAACAAATCTTATGCTCTAGATTCACATCTACTGGGAAAAAAATTATCTGCTGGTATAAGACATAGCCTGTTTTAACACTGAGAACTGCCAATGATATCTTCTCACACAAAGAATACATGTTACTCATTTCATAGAATCATAGAATCATAGAATCATTAAGGTTGGAAAAGACCTCTAAGATCATCAAGTCCAACTGTCTGCCCAACACCACCATGCCCGCTAAACCATGTCTCTAAGCGCCTCATCTACACATCTTTTAAATACTTCCAGGGATGGTGACTCAACCACTTCCCTGGGCAGCCT
>JAYKAV010000376.1:0-22553 GCA_035582835.1 Phoebastria nigripes | reverse complement strand
CCACAGCCTTTCCCTCATCCACTAGGCGGGTCACCTGGTCATAGAAGGAGATCAAGTTGGTCAAGCAGGACCTGCCTTTCATGAACCCATGCTGGCTGGGCCTGATCCCCTGGTTGTCCCACACATGGCTTGTGAGTGCCCCCAAGATGAACCGCTCCAACCGTTTCCTTACAGTACACATTCTCTTACACGAGTTAAAAAGCAATTATTTAATGGATTATTGTAAAATAGAAATAGTGACTGAGCCTTTTAGTTTTGCGACACTGCAGAGTCATACATGTATGTGTATTAGAAATTATGCCAGTTGCATCATTGTGTTTTTATTGATTCATTTTGGAAGGACTTCCTCTCTTTGACTATATAAATTAACATATCTAAAGAAAAGTCTTCTTTGCCTAAGACCATGATATAATTTTAAGTAATTTACTAGTGTACTCATCCTTGTTAATTTAAGCCAACTTGATCTGGGATAGTGTAAGTTTCTTGTGAAGATATCTGTATATTTTATATCAGCTCTCAAAATTGCTGAAACAATGTCATTGTCATTTTAATTCCATCTGTCTGTTTTAGATATTCTCAGTGTTACATAGATTCAGATTTGCATTTTGCAATCTTCAGGGTCTATTCTCTAATAATTGACTTACATTTCTGTTTTCAGTTTTGTTGACTGGCATTTTATTGATATTTTAAGGTATGTTTAACACGTTCTTGTTAGATACATGAAAAACTAGAACACTCTTATCATAGTGAGATATCATAATTTGATACACAGCTCTCTGCACCACAGAGATCATCAGCATTCCACACATTTCTTCACTGGGCAGGGGAAAATAAATAAAAAGTGAATATTATTCTCATAGAAACTGGAGCCTGTCCTCTAGTTATAAGCTTGTACTCCTTATTAATGCCAAGTGAATTGACACTGTCCTTGCCCCATTCCCCTTTTTCCTCTGGTGATGTCTGAGGGTGCTTCCAGAGGGGCCTCACCTCACAGCATAACTGGCTGAGAGAAGGTACACAGCATGCTAACGTTCAGGGACTTTATTCATGAGGCTCGCAGTTATCTCATCGCACATTCCAGCCTATGATCAGGTCTCATGTCGCATTGTCAAAAAATCATTAACTGATTTCGCCCGCACCGTTCATTTGTATGCTAAGTCAGCAAATGATCCTTATTTCAACAATGCATCTAAGAGTGAGGCTCTTCTCTACCAAGTTTTGTATTCTAAGAGTTTAATCAAAATGATGGCTGGTCATTTTGGTTATTCCTGTGCTTAATGGAGAGAACTAAGAATTCTGAGAGGGTAAATTCTGTCATCTGCTTTAGACATCTATTTTAAGATGGGATAAATTGCATCTGAAGATGTCTCTCTCTTTCTTTAGACAGAACATAGACACTGAGGATGGGRTTAAGCTAATGTTTATTAGTCACTAAAATGTGATTAGATTCAAGATAATTACTCCAGACTCTCTGTATAAGGAAATAAAGAAATCCAAGGAGGGAATCAGCCTAAGAATTTGTGGCTGTGAGATGAAGCGACTTCTGGAAATGCCATTTTCCCTGCTTTGTGTAAAGGAAGACTAGCTTTGACTACCTTATACAAACAACTTATAGATGTTTAAATACATGTGAAATGAGTAGCCTGGTATGTGAATGCAGTGTTTGACAGCACTTACTCCTGTGGGTAAGTAAGTGGTTTGTGGAGTGCCTACCATTTGTATTTATTCAGGGGTCTAGCCAACGTGTGATACTCTATATACATTAGATACATGTACACATAGTGGTATAATGTCCAGTGCAGCTTCTTTTCTCTCTACAGTGGATACCCACAGATATTGTAACTGATTAAAAAATTATCATAGTCTTTTCCGGGTTTTGGCATAGATGACGTCTTAATGATGTTCTGTGACAGTGAATTTCCCTGGCTGACCACACATTGACTTAAAAAAAAAATTAAATTCTTATAATTGTGTTCCATTCTACTGACTTTTAATTACATTGAAAGACTCCCTGTGTTACGGGATCATTATGCATTATGCCGCTGCTACTCTGCCACAGGATAATGAGGAGGGACTTTTCAGTTCTGAATTTTTAGTGCCTTGGCTAAGTCCCTTCTAACTCAGTTCAGTTCAGCATTAAATAATGTTAGGCTTTGTAATTTCTCATCAAATGCTAGGTCTGCCTTGATGCTTGCCGGACACCTTCATGGCTCATCTCCAGATTTTTCATTTGGTTCAAGACACACTCTGATTTCAGGCAACTAAAAGTGAAAACTCTAAATCCATCATATTGGCTGATATGTCTATGTAGTACCTAATATGGATCAGTATTTTTTAAAGCCAGTCACTTCATGCAAAGATGCTATCTCTGTGTTTTCTCTAGGTTATTACCAAACACAGACACGGTGGTACTCTCTTGATATTAGAACATATAATTTTTCTTAAAAGTTTGCAAGATATACAGATCTTCAAATTATAATAATATTTTTTGTTATTTTTCTTCCTGCTAATTGTTTCTGTGAGATTTAGTTCAAAATCATCATTTCATTCCTCCATAATCTCATTTTGGTGAGAATTGCTAAGAATTGGTTTCTTCCAGGGAACACTTCATAGGGGCTAATGGAAATGATTGCACATTAAAAAGTTTATTTTGAAGGTAGGAACAAAAGCTTAAGATACACCTTTTTTTTTTTTTTTTTTAGATATCTTATTCTTTGGTAACCTTTAGAAGAGTGTAAGGAAAGTTGATCTCTCCTTGTTGATCACGTTGCACTCTTTTTTATTATACTAAACCCATGTTCTAGGGCTTTCCAATGTGCCTTTCAGCTAGCAGAAAGGATTTTTTCCCTCTATAACATAGCTCACCCTCTTATTTCCCTTTCTCTACAGCAGTTCTGATCATAAAGCAAAACCCTACATGATCAGCCACTAAACTGGTCACAGCTCTTATCTTGACATATTTTCCTAGGATATTAAAAATCCTTTAGGTGGCTGTATGGTTGTTTTGCCCGTATGTTCAAACCACTTTTGCTTAGTTTTTATTTTGTTTTTTCTTTTTTTTGCTTTTTTTCTCCCTCCCCCTCCCCGCCCTGTAACTTTCACAATCAAAGCAGGACAAAGCCTACTTTCCATGATTGTCTGGGCAAGTTAGTGTTATTTCAAAAATGTAAGATAAAACCCTCAGTCTCTAGAGTTCTTTCGATGTGGCAAAATACAGTTTCTGGCTTTTGGTCTTTTAATGTAGGTCTCAAATTTCTTACAGAGTGCTGTGTTCTGTGAYCTATGATATACAGGATATGTGAAACAGACACTATGTTCCACTTCTGGACTAAGAATCTAAGCATCTCTTTCCTGAAATTTCATATGACTCTGTTCAATTAACCAGCTATGCCTCTCTAGTCTTCTGCTTCTTTATATTCAGGCCCTGTCATTTTTTCAGTCAAGTCAACATGAGTTTTTGAAAGTAATTTCAGCAGATTAAGACCCATAGGATTCGGACGAATGTTAATGTAAAGCCTGTAGTACTAAATCCTGTGAGATTGCGGCCACAGAAGCACTCACAGGAGGTGTTTGGCACTCGGGGACAGTGCTCAGCATCTTAATGAACTACATAAGCCTTCATCACACAAAAGCCAATATTTGCACCTAGTTTTCACAAGAGAAATTGATTCTGTAGAGGTGAATCTGCAAGTAAAACTGTTTCTGTTAGAACTCATGCCAAGAAAAGATTCTGGGTTTTTTTGCTGTATTGTATGTGTACGTACACACTTGGCAGGCTTCTCCAAGTAAGTGTGTTTTCACATCAAACAACTGTATCCGCAAAGACATCAATAGGCATCCCAGAGTAGCCTAGCATCTGAAATGTTGTAGCAGCTTCCTCTTCCTGATCAGTCTTTCAGTATTTGTGGAAGATCATACTCTGCAAGCAAAATAAAAAGCCAGCGTTAGATAGAAGGCTTAGCATACAAGAAAAGGCAAATGATGAAATGGAAAATGATGAAACTCCTTTAACAATTCATGTAAAGTTGCTCATAACATACGAAGTCCTTCAAACTTGTTTCCAGACATGTCAGCAGCTCCCAGGATAGTTCATTGTTTTTTTTTTTTATATTTTCTAAACTTATGGCCCTGTTGAGGGTCTCAGTAAATACTGATAAACTTATAAGGAGAAGTGATTCTGATTCTTACTGCTCAGGAGGCAAAGGCGCAGGTCTTCAAGGATATCTCCCTGTGCCAGGGCCCCTCTGGCCCTACTGAAAGGATCTCCTTCCTTATGGTGATGCTGGCTCATGATCATATTGTAGAATTGTATAAGAAGGTTATCTCAGCCAGGAGAGATAAAGCAGCTCTTTCTGAAGGGTATGGCCAAAGCCATCACAGAAAAAAATGGCTGAAATTGTGAACGCTGACAAGTGGTAGATAATTGTGTGTATGTGCATGTGTTAATGTACAAAATTTAACACCTGAACTCTCAAGCACAAGCCTCCTACTTGCTAGTTGCACTTACTGCAGGCTGATTGTAAACTTTTGTATCACCTAGACTGAAAAAAGTGGCACATCACGAACCCTCCAATTAATAAAGAGACATGAGAYAGAACCACTGATGAGTTAGGAAAACAAAGTCCTTGGGTGCTGGAAAGAGAGTTCTTGAAAGGAACTGGTGTCAGAAAGAAGAAAGGGGCCTGGAAAGAAGAAGGTGTGGCTGGAGGAAAGATCCTGCAAGTGAAGGAAGATCCTGGAGATGAGACATGCATGGAGACAAATGCCAGGGGATGCCCAGGGACCTTGGCCAGTGACACCTGAGACGGGCAGCTGTGAGCAGTGGCATCGCAGGAGACAACATGGCTTTCTGTGCAACCATCCAAACCCAGCAGTGACCTCCCTGCTGGTTGCAGGGAAGTTGAAACACAATGTGGCAGGTGGAAGCGAGTGAGCAAGTAAAGCTCTCATCTCGTTGGCTCCTAAGTAAACACCAATATCCAGATCTACTGCAGATGGACTTTTACTCTGGACTTTTGCATGTGATGAAAGCACAAAAATATTGACCTGAAAAATTTGTTGGAATGGTGTGAGTGAAAAAGGCTTTTGATCAAATCAAATGAAGTCTGATATAAACAGAGAATGATAGAATGATTGCCTCTCTTTTTTTATAAAGAGAAACTCTGAGCCCAGCAGAGACCTCTCTCTACCTGTTTCTAACCCTGAATACTATGACAGCATGTTGTTCCTTTGCTTAGCTCTCTCTGAATGCAAGACCAAAGCAGTATATTTTTAACTGAATCCTTCCAATGAGGACCTAGGGCTTGATTCAGTTGCTCATCTTTGGGAAAATTAGGGTAATATTTGTTTAGCTCTTAAAAAGATTTTGACTGTATTCATGGTTTACGTGATCTGGACCAGTCTTACTAGGACAATTTTTATCCATATGTGTTCCTTTTCTGGGAACGTGAGATAGCTACAGTTATGTGTGGGATGGCGGTGTGGTCGCTGCATCCAGTAAAACATCTGGATCCACAGAGTAGCAGCAGATTTGGAGAGAACTGCTTGGTCCCTGCTAGGAACACTCTTGAAAATAGAATCAAGGTTATACTCATATTGTAAATAGACAAAAAAGGGGCAGATCAATAATTTTTTGGCTTGCRTATAAAAAGATTTTTCTCTTCAGTGCCAAAGGAGAACTTCCGAGCCTTCCTCTAAAGCTTGCTCAGCTGAGTTATGCCAATGTAGTCATGATAAAGTAGTGAAAGATCCATCAGCTCCAGCCTCCTCAGATTTCTCCTTGTGAGGGAAGTCTGTCAGGCCACAGTGCTATCTTAGGGCAATGACAGTTCTCTACGTGATAATAAATCCTTCAAAATTTCAGGCTAAAATATGAGTCATTACTGTAACTTCAACTGTTCAATATTTAGGAGGTAAAATAAGAGCACAATTAGTAAATATACCATTTTAAGCTCCTCACAATGCTATATGACATGAAAACATGTTGTCCATAACTCCATAGAAAGTGTAATACTCAGGGCAGCAACAGAGTTGCTGATGCTTAGATGATATTCTTTAGTGTTCCTGTATAAACGGTCAATGCAAAACAATGGATTTAGTCTATACCTCTACCAGGTACTTGTAAGCCACATAAAATCATTTTGTGAGCCATCTGAGTGAGGTCATTCTTGTGGTTGTAGACAGTATTGCCAAAGTCTTGTAGACCTAAAGAATGAGGCCTTTGGATCTCCTGCAACCAGGCATAGTGTCAAATAGTTCCATATCAGAAGGGAGAAGGCAATACAGAAACTTCTGGTTTTGGCTTATTCTTCACGAACATGTATGCATATATTTTTGAACCACAAATACATTGTCCATACCTGTCATGGTTTAACCCCAGCCAACAACTAAGCACCACACAGCTGCTCGCTCACTCCCCCCTGGTGGGATGGGGGAGAGAATTGGAAGAGTAAAAGTGAGAAAACTCATGGGTTGAGATAAAGACAGTTTAATAGGGAAAGCAAAAGCTGTACACACAAGCAAAGCAAAACAAGGAATTCATTCAGTACTTCCCATCGGCAGGCAGGTGTTCAGCCATCTCCAGGAAAGCAGGGCTCCATCACGCGTAACGGTTACTTGGGAAGACAAACGCCATCACTCCGAACATCCCCCACTTCCTTCTTCTTCCCCCAGCTTTATATGYTGAGCATGACGTCACATGGTATGGAATACCCCGTTGGCCAGTTGGGTTAGCTGTCCTGGCTATGTTCCCTCCCAGCTTCTTGTGCACCTGGCAGAGCATGGGAAGCTGAAAAGTCCTTAACTAGTGTAAACACTACGTAGAACAACTAAAACATCAGTGTGTTATCAACATTCTTCTCATACTAAATCCAAAACATAGCACTATACCAACTACTAGGAAGAAAATTAACTCTATCCCAGATGAAACCAGGACAATACCACAATCTGAAAACACATTTACTTTTATTTTTATAACTCATTATAATATCACTTATAATTTTTTAATATTATCATCAAGGGATTCTTGAAATCTTCTAGATATAGCCTTGATCCACAGCCACTGGCTTGACTAGCCAACTATTGACCCAACACTTGTTAGTAACTCTACAAAACCAGACCAATGTCTGCATGTAAAGGAAAACAAAAAGAAAGCAAAGCCTTAAATTTAAAAATCAAAGGGATTATAGTTATATCTAGATAAATCTTTTTCACACACATATAGCACATTTGCTTATATACATGAATTTATTATTTTGCCTGTGCTTGTGGTCCTTTAAGTTTCAGTCTCGGTGAAACTTGGAGGCTACTTTGACTTGTACAAATACAAATTTTAAGCATCCAGGCTAATTCCTCATAGAGATTTTATATACCATAGGACACTGACAAAGCATAGGACTCAATCACTCAGCAAAATTTTAACATGGAGACATTGAAAGAGCCAGCCAGCTCATAACAATTACTGCACATGCAATTACTTTCCAGGAAAGTGACAGGAGAACTTTAAAATTTAAACTCAGCAAATAGCTAATAAATCTTTCAGATGAATAATTTTTCAAAGAAAGGAGCCTGAAGCAAGCTCTGGGTGGCCTATGAAGGAATAAATTAACAATCTTCCTTGTCTACTATGCTAATCTAATTTCTTACCTGCCTCAAATAGTTACCTCCTTCTGAGAGATTTGGATTCTGATTAAGCAAAGCACTTAAGTATCTGCTTGATTTTAACTTGAGGATGTGCTTTATGAGAGCATGTCATCTGGGTGCTTCTTCCTCCCTCCTTTTCCCTGATTATCTATCTAGTTGAGAAAGAGGGGAAAAATTATAAAATTGTTTTCATCTTTTTCATATCACATTCAATTTGGATTTTCAACAATCAAGCACCTTAACTAAACAGTTTGCATTCAACTCTTAGAGATAAATACGGAGAAAGATATGAACAGCTGTGAAATTTTAAGCTATTGAGATTTGTTTGTACAAATTTAAATATTCTTTCTTTTAAAACAAGAAAGAGGAATTATAATATTTTATATATTAGTCTAGTAGCAGGCTAATTTGCCTTTGAAGTGAGAAATGCAGTTTAATTCTCAAACTAAGGGTTTTCATATTCAGATCCTTCATCTCACAGGATAAAGCTTCACCAAAAGTTGCCCTATGAATTATTATGGTGAGAAAATTCTTACACCCGTTGCTATGGAAATATCGATGGTTCAGTTAAATGACAGTGTTTCTACCATAAAAATGTAGAATTAGAACATTTCTCCAGTTTAAAGGCGATTATAGTCTGTACAGACAAGGTCAGCACAGTAGAGAAGAGAAAGGACAGAACATAAGAGTGACTCCTGCCAAAAGTTCAATGGTAATGAAATTATATTGCCTCTTAAGTGATGTTTTAGATACTTCTTTATTTTGTTGTTTTGCCAGGATTAAATCAAAAAGGGAATTGCTAAATGGATAAGCAAGGGAAAGGTGAAGTGAGAAACTGAAGACTGAGAAATAGAATAGTGGGCAAATTAGTTAGTTGGGAGTAGGATACTGAGAAAGAAACATGAGGTTTGATGCTTTCATTACAGTGTTTGGTCCCTGCTTGAACAATCAGTTCTGGATTGTCTGCTCTGCTTGCAGTCCCTTTCCCAAAGCCACGATGCTGAAAGAAAGGAAAGCTGTCTGAGATCTAGAGTCTAGGAAAAAAATAACTGCATGTTTCTGACCTTGGGCAAAACAAAACTGGATTGCACTAGATCCTGTCACAGGGGAAAACCAGTCAGTTCACATGGTTCAAACCACATTAGGATCGAAGCAGTTCATTGATTTATTAACATGTTAACAAAGATCAGTATCAACACAAGTGATAAATCACGATACTAGACAGTTACAGTGTGTTAAACAGTTACGCATTTCCCAGCCCCTGTAACTAATCCCCAGGATCACACACCCCCCGCAGCCCCCAGCTCTCAGGTAGCCCCCCTCTGCCCCCGGCCCGTGGGTCACAAGCACCCCCTCCCTGCGTGGGCTGCTGCCGGCGCCCGCGGGGCTGCTCTGCCCGGCCCGGGGGGTGGCGGCCGCCGCAGGGAGGCTGCCGGCAGGGGCCGGCCGGGTGGCACTGCTGCCGGTCCCCCTCCGGGGTGTCCCCCACCTGACAACCCTCCACGCTGCCTTTATGCCTCCTTTCAGGCTGGCTCCCTCTGTATTTCTATTTCTGGTCCTGTGCACACAACGCGCACACGCACCCCATGCACACTCATGGTCCTGCCCTAACTGCTGGGGATATTGGGGCCACCCCAAGTGTGGGTCATGCGAGCACCCCCACAAACCCACTATACTCTTCTCTCCAGCAATCACTCCATGAACTGTTTTCTACAAGAGATTTTGAGGCTTTGAGCTCCCTTTGCTCCCTGAAATTTCATGAAAGGGAACTGAATAAACTACTTGATGCAATTTATTTACACTAGTTATTACTAAGAACAACACACATGCACACAAAAATTAAAATGATGCAAAGTCCCTTAGAGAAAATATTACTTAGTTCTCAGACTCTAAGATATGAACATCCAGGCATTTGATTTTATTGGAATTTGGCTCAACGTTTTATACAGTAGAGATTAATGAGCCCTGAACACTCTCAAGCTTTTATGAAGAATATATAAACCTTTATTCTTTGTAGAATCATCTCCAAAACAACCTCGTAGCACAGATATGTAATGCAACTGATACCACTGTCCACTGCTTAAATAATTTGATAGTAATGCAAGTTTTTAAAAAAAGATTTCTTTCTTGATTTGAACTTAATCAGGGATTTTGTCAAGTTTGAAGCATTTGTTATTCAAATATTTAAAATGGACCAATTAAAAAACAAAGAAAAGGCTGTGTTATTATTTTAGACATTATGGCAGTAGACTAGAACTAATATCCATTTATACTAGGGTATGAATTCATCATTATCAGCTAAGGAATATAGTTTTAAAGTTTAGTTCAAGTGCATTTCAATGTCTGACCCAACTATTCGAACAAATCTGGCACAAATTTCCATCCCATTAATAAATTTCTTAGGAGGGCATCCCAGTGTATTTGAAGGTACGTAATTGAAAGTATATTTGATTTTATTTTCTACCAAGTGGATATTTTATTTTTAATATGCCGTCTGAACTCTTGAAACAATAGCTGTCATTTGGCTGATTGGCTTTACTATGTAAGTGAAATGGGACATTTACTCTTGTGAGGGCATTAATTTCATGTATGTACATGAAAATTACAGCATCAAGTCTAAGTTGATCAGCTTGTAGTCCCTTCATATTTTATGGGAAAATTAATACACCCTGCTATAAATGAAGTGTCCCAAATAAGAAGGATGAATTGCATTTTTCTCTCTATTGACTGTAAAAGAAAAGAAAGTCTGGATGGCTAATTTGATCAGTCTCCTCACCTTTAGGCAGTTAAAGTTACGGTAATGCCTCTTTCAGGGCATGATTTTCCACTTTGTACTATTTATTCTTTTTATTTCTACTGTGCAAGTCCACAGATCATCTGTCCTTTCTGTCTGAAAAGCTGCTCTCTTGTGTATCAATGGCATCCTAGCTTTGTGCCTGGAGTAAAAGCTTAGCTATGTAAAAACTTCTGAAAAGTAGCAGACAAAGATGTAAAGTACTTCAACTTCAGGCTGAGGARCATTACACTGCCCACTTCATAACTTTCTTTAACTTCCTTCTGTTGAATGCTAATTTTCTTCATGAAAATGCCAAACTAAAATTAGAGTCTACAATATGGATTTTAGAGATCTTTATTATCTCTTTGCTTTTTAACTTCAGTCAGTCTTGCATAACCAGCCCCTGTATATGGAATAACTGATGTGCAAAACAGGTGTTGTCTGAAAGCTGCTACTAGTAGTASTTACAATACATGGATAGCATTCAGATTCACAGTTTGTCACTTTGAGCATAACAGCTTTCATGAAACCCTCATTTTGYTTTACATATGTATTTTTCTCTCTTTAGCCCAAATGTAGTTCCCAATTCTATGATAAATATCTCTGATAGTATTACTTTCTTGAAGGTGTGTTCAAATCTTTTCTGAAAAGATAATACTGGTGAGTGAATAATTATAGCCACCTCATGGTCAAAATGTGTGCAAGTACTTGGTAACAAGCAATAACAAAACTCAGCATTAAAAGAACCAGATGAATCTGTGACTATCAGACTTCTTGTGCAAAGCTGTAGGTTCATTCAGAAACATCTATATTTTCCAAACTACATCAGCCTTTTGCTTTTTAACTTCTATTACTATACACTGAATCTCCAAAAAATGACACCATTTTCATAAAATTTCTTGAGAGTTAATTGATTGTAGAAAGTTTTGTGAGTTTTAGAGCAAGACTTGTCAGATAATCTGATAATGAGTCTAGGAGCTATAAGTCAGATATGTTGGGAGCATTCCCAAAAGATAGACACTTGACCTATCATGTCAGATTCATCTATATTATTTATTTTTAAATAGCCTATAATAACCACCAGAGGACTCAGACCTGTAGCTATTTTATAAAGCTATCATTTGAGTTGATTTTTGGGTGCATGGTTTTTTTAAATATCATGGATGGGATGAAACAGAATATCTAACAATTTACAACAGAACATACATTTATTTAGGTAATAAACATTTAAAAATATGTTAAATACACTCTTATTCTTTGATTAACAACTATGATTCCACAATCAATTTAAAATATGCACTCTCACAAAACCATTAAGAATTTTTTAACTGCGATGTTTCTGCATTCACATTGTGCAACCTTAAGAAAAATGACATTTGAAATATCAAATATATGGAAGGAGGGAAATACCAAGTGCCCTGCTAGCCCAAACAAGGCACATAGGACAGGTCAGACTCCCCAAACATGGATCCGCATGTTTGTGTAAAACAAAATTCACAGTGACCTTCTTTACCTCAAATATCCAGATTTTTTCATTGGCTCTTATGATGATATATGTGTAGAAATCATAAAGCATATAGAACTGGATGAGAAGTTCACCTGCAAATACCTAGTCTTCAGTAGCGCAGTTTATCTGCATTAACTTAAGTTACGTCATAGTAAAACTTTCAGTCATCTTTCTTGGCTCCCACTGAAGTCAACAGAGCAAGCCAGGGGAAAGCATATCCCACCTCTCCTACCCACCAGGATGTGTCTTCCTCTCATCTCCAACCTGAGTAGGAGCGCAGGCAATCAGCCCAGCTGTATCTTAACTTCATACAACAGAATACCAATTGGTGATGGCTCATCAGGGTCTTTTTTGCCGTCAGAGAAATAAGATCTGGACCTTCCAATGGGAACAATGGGAAAGGCTTAAGCACTATGCGGGAGAGGTACATCACTCATGGTGTGCAGTATCAAGGGAGCAGAGCTGATGGTCTGGAAGGTCTCTGTCAATAACATGGTCCTAAATGTGATATCCATGCACCTTTTACAAAATAAATTATAATTAAGAGCATATCATGGAGTTTATTTAATACTGTTGTTGGGAATAATTAGCATACTAATGCAGTATAATGCAAAGCTGTCAGTCGTCAGGAGAGGTAATATGTCTGACTGGAATGTAACATGTTGAATAATTTCCTTCAAAGGACTTTATCTTTTTAAGCGAGGTATTCTTAGAATTAAAACTCACAGTCACAATTAAAATATTAAGAATAAAAATTGAGAAGAGAAAGAGCTTGAATCTGCAAATAATGTGGCAAAGTTTAGGAAGAAAATATATGAACCACAGAAATTATTTTACCTGGGTTAAATTCAGTTTTTGGGAATATAGTGATAAGCTAAATCTGCAGATTTTGTGAAATGATTTGTATCTTCTGCTAATTCTCTACTTTTTTTCACTTCTGTAACATTATTGTTTTCTAATTGTTTCAATAAGTTAAAATGTAATAAAACTGTTATTCAAATATTGGAAGCGCCAAACTGCCTTTTCAGCATTATATTCTGAATTTTGATAAAATAATAAGAAATTAAGTAGGCTCTAATGAACAGATTATCATCTTCTGTGAATAGAGCTGGCTTCAACTGTTCATTGCAAACAATCTATTTGATGAATCTTTCTTTTTTTTTTTTTCTGTTTTGCAATTATTTGTGAAGAGAGTTTGATTTTCATAAATTTGTTCATTTGTTCATTCTTGGACTATCTGACTAGTTTCTGAAAACAGTGAGTTACAGCAGAACATTTTATTGTAATAGCTTTTCTCCATAAAAGGAATTTTTAAATGTGTTGCATACTTAAATAATCAGTTCCATTTGTAAAAACAATATTTTATTAGTGTATAATAGATTACATATTTTAAGATGAGAACTGTGTGTGTCAGAGTAATTGTACCCTCCCTGAGGTGCAGGCAAATGTCTTTGCTTTATAAACTTACCAGTTTGATAAAATGCCAGGCAGGAATGGATTGAACTAAGGCAGCAAGCAGGTCTCCGTGACACCTAGCTTTTTATATACACGTAAGTGTTTGCATAAATGGACAAGGTGAGAGAAAAAGTGAAGACCAAGGATGCTTATCATAATTATTGTTTCCCATTATAGGCTAAATGAAATTGAGTCCATTATTAACTTTGTGGGTTGTTCCTGCTCTTGCATGTCTGATTACAAGAGCAAATTGTGTTTCATGCGTTTAAAAACCGGGAACAAAAATTTGCAGTACACTGCAAGCTGTCACTGCTATTGCCTTATTATATTTTAATCAATGCTGCTTTCCTCATACTCACCCTCTGCCTTCCTCAGTGTTTCTTCTCTTGGGATACATTGCTAATATTTAGAGTCAACTTCAAGAATGGCTCCCTAACTTTTAGCCTGCCTTCCCAGAGGAAGCCTTTCCTGTCTCAGCAGTGACTCCATAAGCTTCTGCATTTTCCATTGAAGGCCCTCTGGTCTGTTTTTCCTAAGTTTATTCCTTATAGCAGAGCAAAAAGACCAGAAGTCTCCTTTCCTTGGTATCATCTCTCTGGCCAAATTAGGTTTCTGATCATTTTACCTTTTATGCTCCTTCTACCAGCAGTTTCTGTACCAGTAGTAGATTCTTGTCCATTGATTTTCCACACTGAAACTTATTATCAGAGTTAGTCCAGAGCATGTTCTTTATCTATTAATTACTGCTAGCACTTCTCTTGGGTATTCTTCTTCTTTGACCTCTCTCCCATTAACTGCTTTTGTCTTCTGACTTAATTTCTCCTTGCATTAATGTTTTTGCTGTCCATCCATTTCTTTTACCACTCCATTCTGATGGATGGAAATTCTTGGTCCCCCAAGACCCCAGTCCTCTATCACTAGAGGAAGTGATGTGTCTAGTGAGCTTTGACTCTTTGACCAAAATGACCCAATACTCTCCAACCTATTATTCTACTACTTACAACCGTGTTGCCTAAAGGCAACCTTTGTCATTGTCATGTATCTAGAACTCTAGCAAAATGCCTTTGACACACAGCCACCGATCACTGCTCCGTTACACCTGTTTTATTATGCTCTTGCATAGTTTAACATTTAACGGCAGATTTCTTCTGCAGCCTTACAGGCAATAGCTTTTGATATCAATCTGGATTTCACGGACATTGGGAACTGAGAAAAGGAAAAAGAGTCAAGGAAAAAAAGGAATAACTGATGGCTGTTGAAAGAAAAAAAATTTGTGGAGATATTTTTTTGACCAGTAGTTCAAAGTAAGGGATCTGTCGGAAGTAATTGTGGCTCCATCTGTGTTCATCTGCCTGGATTTGCTCATGTGCTGGGTTTTCTTCCAGTGGGACTAGGGAACAGAAGGAACACAGGGAATGGTGTGTGCTTGCACCTTGTCCTGACAGGCATATACATGTTCTTGCACACCAGAATCAATCCATGCACATTTAAAACATCCATAGAAAATGTCAAAAGCTGAGGTGCAGTTTTTTCCCCTCAAGTGATAAATTTGGTGAGATAAGTAGCTTTTCCAGTGCATCTTTTTCTCAGCACTGTCTAGCAGGATTTGGTTCCATTAAGATATTTCTTGGATCTCTGAGGAAAACTTAAAAATTCAGGCTGAAAATTTAGGACAGATTAGCAGCATCAGTATTTTGTGCATGGTGTAGATAGTTCTAATGTAAGTGATGATTCCTTTGTGTGGGAATCTGAAGTCTTTTCCCCTGGAGACTATTTTGTTTTCTTTTTCTTTTCCGTTGTCTGACTTGGAAGAGAAATATAATTACCATTATAAGACCACACAAGCAGATCACTTTCAAACTGATGAACCTTCATTAAAGCTTCAGATTTAATCTGAACATTTGGCAAGTACCCTTGTTAGAGATTAATTTTGTCTATGACACTTCTGAATATGAGACACCAAGCTAAACACGGATACACTCTAAGAGCAATAGTTTTCTTCTTTTTTTAATAAATGACCATCTGTAGAAGATTGGTGTAAAAATAAGCCACCAACTTCTTGTAGTTAGGTTTTGTTTTCATCTTATCCAACCTGTTCTGTTGAAAAAGAGTACATGGGATTGACTTGCCTTAATTATCAGGTGTTGTGATGCAGTGCATTCTCATTTTGCTCCAATGGGATATATGAACTGTATTTCTTTCCTAGATGTTAATGGGAACTACACGTGTGAAGCTGCTGTACGAAGAGACTCTTTTATATGTAACTTTCTGAGATGATAATACAGTCCAGCTTTTTTCGGTACTCCACAGCAGCCAGAAATCTACAAACACAAGCTTACACTCATAAAACCCCTCTGGATCAAGGGCAATGATCTTACCAGGGGGAAAAAAGTTAAGTAGTAATAAAACTTGGCTTTAAAGAAATTTAAAATTAATAATTTTTATTTAATTTTAATGCCCAATTTTGAATGAWTTGAAAAGGCAGAAGAATGTATTTTTTACCTTGGATTCATTTGGAATCCTTTAAAGTTGAAGACCTAAAATTATTGGTTTAATATCAACTGGATTGAGCCTCAGCTCTCTCTAGTTCACTTCAGTGGGACTGTTAGTGCCTTTACCAACCACAGAGATACTGCTGGGACAAATGAATATCACACCAATGAGAGTTTTGAAAATTTATAAAGAACAAGTTTTTACCCAGTTCCTTGTTTAGGTTTTGAGACTGGGTAGCCAATTTTTAGAGTCCTCTTCTGAAAATAGCAAGCATGATGCCTACCTTCATCTTAGAAAAAAGTTTGACATTTATTTCATTAAGTAAAGTACATATTTTTCCCCATTTATAGCATATCAAATTTATGGGAAAAGATAAAACCTTTACCTTCTTTGGTGATATTTTTAAAGTCAGACTCTCCTGGATTCATATAGCTCTAGCTATTTTAAGTTTGCTGGATAAGATCAAAACCAACAAATTTCATTTGTTTAAGAAGGCCTTTTCTGGACAACTTATTTTACAGCCTGATTTAGCAAAACAGCTTCCTGAAAAAAAATTGGATATCAGAATGTTTATCAGAATAGGAATTTTGATGTGCAATCAGCATTTACACAGTAGAAACACTGTTGTAGGTTATAAGGCAAGATTTGTACTAAGCCAGCTGGTCTAGAGAGAAAACGAGAACTTCCAAGCTCCTTGAAATAGATCTCTTTGTGGCAAAATATCTAAGATTTTCTTCAACCAAGATAAATAATGTTCAATGGACAGCATTGATCAAGAGAGGAGAAAACAAACAGACAAGAGAACTCCAGATCTAATCAGACTTGTTAAATCTGGCCCTTAAACCATTTTGGTTTTCCACAATTTTTTCTTCTTGTTTTCTTTGTTTCTTTTTTCTCCCTTATTCTCTTTGCTCTGTGTAAAAGCTATTGTTTTTGTAGGTTTTTGCACTGAAAGAATTTGAGATACTTATGCAGAATATGTTATACATAAGAGTGTTTGCTGTATACACAGCATATTTACACATATGTTTTCCATTAATGCTCTTGTGCTGAATTTAGCAATCTCCATCAGAGCAAGATGAATGTATATTGTATTCCAGTACCCGATCACTGACACAGTTCACTTCAAACAGACAGTGGGGTATGAAACAACAAAGCAAGGCACCCAGCAACCAAACAGTAAAGAAGAGAGGGAAAGAAAGAAAAAGGGAAAAGAAAAACACAAAATAGYGAACAGAAGGCATTGTATAAAAAAACCCTTTTCAAACAGTGTAACATTTTTCAACAACAACAAAAAAGGTTGAAAATGCTCAATTTCTTTGTGAAAACCACTGGCATTTTTAACAGAGCTCACCCAAATGTATCTACAATGCTGTACTGTCCAGAATAAAAGGCAGAGAATGGGACGATCAGTTTCTGCCCATTCTGTTCCACAGAATACGGGAAAGTCAAAGTGGTCTTGGACATTTTGCGTCTTTTACCCTTATTCTCCCACAGGGTATACTTTTGGGGCATATAAAGCTGCCTCACTGCATCAGATGCTCCCCCTTTCCAAAGCCACTTCTCTGTTCTGCCCTTGCTCAAGCCGTTTGCATCATCAGGAAGCAAAGGATGAGCTCAAGCTCTGTGAGGAGCTGCAACTCCCTAGAAGGCTGCATATGAGCTTTCAAACTTTGCCCACAAAGCTTTCACCAGTTTTACAGCTATGAAATATTATCACAACAAGAGTAGCTTCAACCTATTACCTGACCTGGAATACGTGGGGAGATTTTGCATAGCATAGCTGGTTATCTGACCAAGAGAGATGTTGCGCAGCATACAAATAATTAACACAATCGATGAATTATTGCTGTGTGCCAAGATAGCACAAAGGTGTGTTTATCTTGCATACCACATCTGGACTGATAAGCCTAATTGATACAAAACACAGCTTTTTTTCTCTCCAGTAAATTATCATGCATGTGAGCTGCGCTTTTCAAATTCCCTTATATCAGTAGCTCTCCTTGGAGTTTTTCGGAGACTGACTGGCATTCTGACTCATTATTAATAAATATTTTAGGGAGTAATGTAACAAAAACTCAAAGATTCTCAGTTAAAAAACAAACAAAACACAACAAGAAATAATTACATGTGATAATATCAGTGAGAAAGAAAAATCTTACAGACTYACTTGACAAACTACAAAAAAATAGCACAGAAGTTCATTTTTGGTATAACCAAATTCATGCAACTCCAGATATAGAGGTGTCATTTTCTTTTAAAAAAATGCTCTTAGAGTATAGGCCAAGAACCCTTTAAAGAACAATTGAAACCACCCAACCCCAGCATGTGTTGTCCAAAATCTCTGTTAGAGGTTTAGTCTCAATRCTGCCATGATCTACTTTCTGATTTTAGTATTACTGTCTTTTTTACAATATTTCATTTCCCTTCCCCTTGGAAAAAAAACACAGTTAAAATAATATCTCAAGCCATGCATGTAGGTATAGATTTTCAAGAAAGAAAATAATCTAATTTTTAGGAATGCAGCAATCATTCTTATTCACAAAAATGGGAGTAGCAGACAGAAGTTTTTTAAACGTGTTCATAAAAAAGATCTAACAACTGAAATTCCACTATCTCCCTGGGTTACTTGTTCCAGCACTTAACTATCCATACATTTTAGGAAATATTTTTTCATAATAACTAATTTAAATCTCCCTTTCTGCAAATTAAGTGAATTATGATTTGTTCTGTCCTCGGGTAAAGTGGAGATCATGAATTGTCTTTCTGATAATCTTTTACATATTTGAAGACTATTTTAATGTCTCCCCTTAGTCTTCTTTTCTAGACTAAACAAAGCAGTGATTTCAGCCTTTCTTCACAGGTTATTCTTCCTAAACCCCTCATCATTATTTTGCTCTTCAATTTTGTTCCAGTATTCCTACAACTTACTTAAACTTTGGTGCGTAAAGCTCAGCGTAATAATCCTTCTGAGGCCTCATCAGTGCTAAACTGATCAGAATAATTTAAATAATTACCTCCCCTGTTGAACATACAATGCTGCTATTCGGCTATGTCAGTTTTCTGTGTCTGGTCTAGTGACCTTAGTGAACTCCTAATCCACTCTTGCTGTACCCTCATCTGGATGCCATCAGGCAAACAGCTCAGGCCATAGGCAGCAGGCACCATCTTCCTTAAAAGGTGGCAGCTCAAGGGAGCTTTGGGCTCATATGAGGAAAACTGTGACTCCTTGGCTGTTTCTCCTTTGCTCTACCCAGGGTACAATCAGTCAATGACACCTGAAGCACAAGCGACATGGGGAGAGGCTGCATGGCGGGGCGCTGCTCTCCGTGGGTGGCTGTCACTGCCCATGACATTCAGCTGAGATGGGTGCATGACTCTTTGCATGTTCCTGAACCAAGCATCCAACTAATAATATGTATAACTTCATGGTATGCACACTTTAAGGGTGAGCACTTCTTCAATCAGTCAGCAAAGAACAATCCTGTGCCTCCACTGGCAGTTTTCGAAATTGCCCACGGTCTACATTGCATGTAGGAGGGCATTCAAGATCACCTGGATGAGCTAGGTCCCCTCTACAGTAAGATTCCCTAGAGCTGGACATGATGAGCCCAAGGTTAGACTATTGCCAGGTCAGAGCAGGATCCGGCTAAATATGAAGTGCAGTCTTAATCCATTTCAGAATGACATTTACCTCTTCTTAAGCGGCATCATGTTGTTGACTTCTATGCAGTTTGCGTTGCACTTTGACCCCAGGTGATCTGTAATCCTTTGGCCTGCCCAGATATTCCCGGGTTGTTGTATGCACTAGCAAGTAAGTGTAGTACTTTGCATTTGTCTTTATTGAATTTAATATCCTTTGCTTCAGAACATTTCTTGGGTTTGGAGACAGATTTCCCTGATTTATTCCCTAGTACCCGAGTGGTACTACTACTTCTACACATGTTTGTGTTTTACGGTACTAGCCTAACCTATTAGCATGCTTCCTGGAACGGACAGATGAGACCCAGGTAATGCCTCTTTTTGGCCCCTCTGCACCAGTCGCCTGGTCCCTTGATGTGGTCATTGATAGTCTCTCCTGCCTGGGGGAAGAACAGGAAAATAGTAATTCACTTGGCTAGATGATATGTTTTCCTAGCCCAGAGCATAACCAAACACGCAGCCACACACTAGATAGAGTTTGTTGATTTCCATGGCTGATTCTGCAGCTCTTGATTACGATATTGCATAGCACATTTATCTTCTCAGCAATGTCTGTGACTATTCTGCATTCAAGTAGCAAACACCACCATTTGACATGGGGCTTTGCAAGAGGTTTCATGAAAACTGAACGAAAGGGTGTATGATCCAATTGTGCTTCTTTCTGTACTCTGCATATACTCTAATAAAATTAATCTCATGTCTGACACAAAAGAAAAAAAGTTTGTTACTACTCTTGGCTTAATTTTGCTTTATTCCTCTTGGAGCTGTTGGTACATTGGAAGTAGAGCTTCTGTCTTGTATTGGACAAGCTCTTGGAACATCTTTGGAAGCATTTGCTTCTATGGTGATTTATTTCTTATGATCATACAAACCAAATGCTGTTACACTGTAGCGTGGTCATTGTCATTGTCATGTTCTTGTGAACACTGCAAATTACCATGACCATTGCCTCAGGAAAAGATCCTTTTCCCTGGCTATGATGAATAAATAGTCCAATCATCCTGAGATACTTTTGCCCCATAGTGGTTTCATAGTTAGGAACTTCAGCTTTGCTGTCATCTGGTAATCATCTGTGCAATGTGTTCTGGGTATTTGATTTCTTTTATCACAAAACAAATCTTGTATCAACTGGGCTTTAGATTTTCAAATCTTTCCATCATAAATATAAATGTGCTATCCCAACTCCAGTAGTTCTCAGAAAGTCTGCCACACTGCACAATGGAGAACAAAGGTTGTAAGCTTTTGTGTTTTGACTTTTTTAAAAAAAAAAATCTTTCTAGTTTAATCTCTCTTTTATTTTAACTGTTACATATTTATTGTAGAGGGGCTTAACTATCCTCCTTTTGGTGTGTTCCTGTGAGTTATTTACTCTTCATTCTCTTTAGAACCAGTGCAACGAAACAGGCACACTTAGGGTACAATTCATGTGACAACTATTGTCATGAGATAGATGAACCATACTTCAGAAATACCTATTGTTCTCCATAATTATAAAGGAAACTTGTCATGATTTGTTCACACATAGTTCAGACTTGCATCTTAGGAATCGGAGAAAAAACGTAGACATGAAATATGAGCCACAGCTCCTTTTATGTACCACACAAAAGCCATTGTCCAGACTTGCATAATATGAACCAGCACCTTTTTCTTCCTATATCACTTCAGTGATATAAAGATGTAGTGATATAAAGAAATAATATCCAATAACATAACCTACTTTACAGTAATTTAATTTAGTCTGCATCAGCTTCTGAGAATGCCATGTGTAGGAAATGCTCCTAAGTTAAAGAAATATCACATCTTGTCCTGGTTCTGGCTGGGACAGAGTTAACTTTCTTCCCAGTAGCTGGGGAGGGTGTGCTGTGTTTTGGGTTTGGTATAATAGGAGCGTTGATGGCCCATTGATGGTTTGTGTGTTGCTGGGTGGTGCTTGCACCKGGCACTTTTCGGCCTCCCATGCCCTGCCAGGTGGAGCATAGCCGGGGTGGTTGACCCAGCTGGCCAGTGGGGTATTCCATACCATGCGATGTCATGCTCAGTATAAAAACTAAGGGTGTGGGGGGGCCCTGGGTCCCGGRACGGGCTCTCGTATCGGGCGCGTTGGTTCAGCGGGTGGTGAGCAATTGCATTGTGCATCACCTGCTTTGTATATTGTTGTTGTTGTTGTTGTTGTTACCACTGTTATTATTACTGTTCTACTTTGTTTTATTTCAATTATTAAACTGTGTTTATCTCAACCCGTGAGTTTTCCTACTCGTGCCCTCCCGATTCTCTCCCCCATCCCACCAGAGTTGGGGGGGTGAGCGAGCGGCTGCGTGGTGTTTAGGTGCTGCCAGGGTTAAACCACRACAGTCCTTTTTGGCGCCCAACGTGGGGCACAAAGGGTTTGAAATAACAACAGATTAACTAGAGCATATTCAGGAATTTGTATCTGTTAACAGTTGTTGGTCACCATATTAATTTATCTGGCCTGCATCATGCTCTTGTTTTTGCTGTACATRTTAAAGATTGGTGCTGGTTTCTGCGGTCTGCTGTGCTCTGCAGTGATCAGTGATGTTTTGCCTGGGAGATTTGTTATTAAAACGCTGGCATTGGGCATTATTTGGTATCTGGGTGTTGTACTGAAGCCGTTACTGTACTTCGGGTACCACCTCTTGGAGACAATTAGCAATTATACCTCTTCCTCTGAGGAGCTTTTTAAGGAGGAAATACAGAATGGCACCTTCCTCCACGATGTTTTCTCCTTTGTTACAACAACTTGTCAGTACCTCGAACATCYCTGGGTAGTTAAGATACACCTATTGGTATTGCTTGGGAATATTGTTTTGGTTTTGTCTAAGGTTAATAAGCAATTTAAGAATATCATGCAGAGATCTGCCCCAAGGCTGGATAGTTATGAGTGGCGGGGTGTGTGGGATAGCATGGGCAAATGCCTAGGACAGTGGGCACCCCCAGTGTTTTGGAACTTCACCCCTGAAC